>SNQJ01S0088436.1:41029-52359 GCA_010110895.2 Picea sitchensis
ATCAATCTCC
The DNA here is from genome assembly GCA_010110895.2 of Picea sitchensis. Classification (NCBI taxonomy): domain Eukaryota; kingdom Viridiplantae; phylum Streptophyta; class Pinopsida; order Pinales; family Pinaceae; genus Picea; species Picea sitchensis. The sequence goes on from SNQJ01S0088436.1 coordinate 41,040, forward strand.
ATATCGCGGTCCTTGAAGGTTCCCTCCTCTAAGAGGGTCGCGCGCAGATCGGGAGGTGTCTCAAACGGAGGTCTTTTCGTGCTCAGAGCTGCATCCTTGCCGTTGGTGACTTGGCTGTAAGAGGCGCCGGACGACATCCCCTCTTTGTGGTATGGGGGCCCCTGCGGGGCGGCCATCCTTCGGGCGCAGTTCAGAGCGGCTGGAGGTTACGAAACCCTAGTTGCAGAGCTTGCTTCGAAGTGAAATGAAATATAACGTCTTTTTTAATATATTAATATTAACATTTAGTTTAAATTATAAAATAATGTAATAAATAATTAATATTAATAATATAATGAAATAACTAATATTAATAATATAATTAAATAATTAATATTATATTTTATTACATAATAATTGTACTGAAATAATTATATAACTTTTTTTTCTTAATATTATGTATTAACATTTTTTAATCAAATAATAAATCTAATGTTTTTTTCCATATAATAAATATAATAAAATATTAATAATTAATATTGATAATAATTTTTTTTTTATAATATAATAATATATTAATAATTATAATGTAAACATTTTTGTCCCTAATAAACCCTAACATATTTAAATAACGGTAATAGATCCTAAAATATTAGGGTGAATATGTTAATACTTATTGAGTTAGAGATTCAAACAAAGAGGTAAAGTAAATTTTTAAGTATTTAAAAGATCACAAATGGATTTCAGTCTTCGGGTATTATATACATGTATTTATTTCAAATTTAGGAATGGAATTTGATTGTCACGGGCCTATTTGTCCATCAAATAAAATGAATAATTTCGTTAACATTCTTCGTAAAAATTGGTTACTATTAAAATATTTTAAATAATCGTAATAGACCTTTTGTGATGCACAAAGTAAATACAATGCATACAGGCAGAATATGTTGAACACGATATTAATATAGAATACCAAATGCAAGAGATAGAACGCACCATTAAAGTGCAAAAACTGTGACAGGAGGAGTCATCCAAAGTGTTTAATGGCAACGCCCATTTAAAAAGCAGATTTAATGGCAGAGTCCATTTACAAAGCAAGCTCGCATTCATGCGTGTGATTAATATAATAATGCATTGATATTAAATTTTAATAATATCAAACCCTAAAATATTAATAATAATATTTATGGATTTGATTGTATCCATTAATTTATATTAATTCATGTGGGTATTCCAGTAATTCTTTATTTCATTGTTTGTTCTACCAGGGAGTCGCCTGCTATCGACGCCCATCTGCACATTGCCATGTGATATTAATGGTCCTTCATCTACTGTATATATCACCCTTTAAATTTGAAGAGAAGACTATGAAATAATTGTACTACTTTTCGATTGAATGTTTATGCATCTAATGAACATTACATACTCAGATTGTAAATGATTGTTGAATCGCATACCGATTTCCATGAGGAAGATGTAATCTGATGAGGAGATCTTCTTCGAGGGATATATTTCCACACTTAATATCTGAAAGAAGATAGATTCTGCAACTTTTTCCAATTGGGTTCAGACCTGCAAAACAAATATCTTCAGCTCTAGTTCGATATATTACTTTAGAAGCTTCTTATTAAAAGAAATCTTTTGGGGAAAACTTAAAAGATGCTTCCCATATTCCTGTATAATATTTCTAGCAATTCAGACCTCTCATACTACTGCGCCTCACATGCCTAAGAGATTCTAGAAGAACATTCTAGAGGAGAAATCTGGGAAGCTATTAACTATTTTAAGCATTCTCTTCGTTTACAGACTTTCATACCTCGAAACTAAGTTATTTGCATGTTTACACTGCTCCTATTCTTTAGAGACTTTGGGATATTGTGATCCCATATTGTGAATCGCATAATTAAACAATACAATCAGAATATCCAAACATTTATGTAATGGGAAGTTTGAAGCGACAATTTTGTTATTTAATCCAAACATTTGAACAAAGAGTTACAACGTAAATTAAAATGCTCAGGCCGTATCATAAAATAGCAATGCAATGAAAATGTGAAGCCGGTCTTTGAATTGTAGGAAGAGAAGGGTTTCACACCTAGTTGAACCATTTCGCACTTGTTGAAAGGGGGTTTTCACCATTTCGCGCTAAATGGTTCAATGCACAAGTGCGAAATGGTTCAATGCAACCATTTAGTGCAAAATGGTTCAATGCAACCATTTAGTGCGAAATATATAAATGTTGAACCCTGTCGATTACATGCAACCAACCCTGTCAATTACATGCAACCAGGTCCTAGCGGATATCAACTTCATCGTTTAATTTAAATGTTAAATATTATTCCAGAAAGGTTTTACCCCTGGCACAAATTCTAATCGACATATAAATCTGAACATAAAAAACATGCGCATATAAATCTGAACATAGAAAATCTGCGCAGAGATAAATTTTCAACATGCCTTAGAAACGTTACTACACGTAAACACAATATACAGGCTAATCCACTCCTCTCCCTGGCCTCTCGTGGCATAGTGAAATGGCAGGCTAATACACTCCTCTCCCTGACCTCTCGTGGCATAGTGAAACGACGGATACATCTCGTGAAACGGTTCAATGCGGGATCCGAGCGATCTATTGTGCATCAAGAAAAGCTAAACGCCAAGCTATACGGGGCATCCAACATTATTACACCAGATAATCCACACTGGCTAATCCACTCCTCTCCCTTGCTCTCTTGGCATAGTAAAAGGGTGGCTACATAAATGTTTATTGTAACACATGGCACGTTCATGGCATAAGAATTTATGAAATGAACAACTTGTAAAAAAATAAAAAAATAAATCTTAAGCGGTTTCTCTCCACTTGTCTCTACGCCATGTTAATTCCCAGCTAATCCACTCCTCTCCCTCACTCTCCTGGCATAGTGAAAGGGCGGCTACATAAATGTGGTTGAAGTAAAGTGGTTGTGGAGTGATATAAACGTGGCATGGATACATATTAATCATTTTTAATCATTTGAACGTGTCAATTATATACGTTCACAGTAATTTTTTAAGTATTCTTAAGTAAATGTAATAAAGTAAACATGTTAACGGGTGCCTTTATAAATGCAAGGAAGTTATGAGCAATAAATCTGGCTCATTGATTTAGGAGGACGACTAAGAATATGCCAGCATCTTCAATGCGTAGCCATCAAATTAAGGTTTAATCTTAAATAAGGTTAAAAGATCATTAATTCTGCCCATTGTCAATAGGTGTATGTCTTTCGGCGTAATAAATGGGTAGTTAGATATAATAAATGTAAGAGGATTTCTTAGAAGGTTCTATTTCTATAAGATTTCTCCTCTAGAATGTTCTTAGGTGATGGTAGCACTATATAAAGAGGTTCAAACAATGTAATGGGACATGAAGAGAATTATTGTATTTGGAGTATTAGCTCAATAAGAGGATGCCCCCTCGAAGAGGCAAGTGAACAGGGGAGGATCTCTTCCATAATAGGGTCCATTGTATGGTGTTGCCCTACCCTAAGGGTTTTGATATAATAAAGTGGTGGTTTTTTATATTGTTTCATATATCTTGTGTGGTGACTGTATTCAAATATATTTGGTACTGTTGTGGTATTTTGTAATACCTGAATAGATCTGATTACAAAATACCACAATAGTACATAATATATATGAATACAGTCACCACACAAGATATATGAAACAATATAGAAAACCACCACTTTATTATATCAAAACCCTTAGGGTAGGGCAACACCATACAATGGATCATATTATGGAAGAGATCATCTCCTGTTCACTTGCCTCTTCGAGGGGGCATCCTCCTATTGAGCTAACATTCCAAATATAATAATTATCTTCATGTCCCATTACATTGCTTGAACCTCTTTATATAGTGCTACCATCACCTAAGAATATTTTAAAGAAGGAATCTTCTAGAAGTAGAACCTTCTAATAAGTCATCTTACATTTATTATATCTAACTACTCATTTATTATATCTAACTACCACAGTGGACCTTATTTAATAATATAGTGAACCTAGTCCACCTTACATTGAATGGCCTCCACTATTATCACTATGGGCCCTCTGAACGCCCCCCCCACTACCTCTCTAACTACCTTACGTTCCATCCCCCTTATGAAAGTGTTGTCTTCAACACCTGATGTACAACCATATACCAGGGTTTCATGGATAAGTGTGGACCATAGTGCTGAAGTAGACTAGAGAACCAGGGTCCCATTGAGAAATGGAAACCAGCAGTTGAAGTAGTCCAACCGTCATTGTAAACCAGGGTCCCATGTCCAAGTGTTCATGTGAACTCCACACGGAAGATATCGACACTCAATAACCAATTGAAAATGATGCTCCAAATACTAACACCTATCATGTGGATCCAAATAAAAATATCCATCCACATAGTTGGAGTTGATCAAAGATGAATCTGGAAGAAACAATACCATTGTAGAATATGCAAGCTGGACACTGGTAATTAGCTCATGATGTGGGACATTGATGTTCTCTACAGAAGGTGGAGTAGAGTCATCAAATAAAATATGAAAGTGGTTGTCATCCCAGAAACAATATATAAAACCACCACTTTATTATATCAAAACTCTTAAGGTAGGGCAACACCATACAATGGATCCTATTATGGAAGAGATCCTCTCCTGTTCACTTGCCTCTTCGAGGAAGCATATTCCTATTGAGTTACCGCTTTAAATACAATAATTCTCTTCATGTCCCATTACATTGCTTGAACATCTTTATATAGTGCTACCATCACCTAAGAACAGTTTAAATGAGGAATCTTCTAGAAGTAGAACTTTATAAGAAGTCATCTTACATTTATTATATCTAACTACCAATTTATTATATCTAACTACCATAGTAGGTCTTATTTAATAATATAGTGAACCTAGTCCACCTTACATTGAATGGCCTCCACTATTATCACTATGGATCCTTTGGACCCCCCCACTACCTCTCTAGCTACCTTACATTACTTTGAAAAAATGGAAGTGACCAAAAATAAAATAAAATCAAACAAGGTCTAATAAAAGAAGTTTGTGACCAAAAAGTGGGATCAAACTTCATTGATAGTGTGTGGCCAAAGGCTAAGATCAAATTTAACTAATAATGTATGGCCAAAGGCCCATATCAAATTTGGTTTTGATACCATTGAAATGAACAAAGTTAATTTATTAAAGAATATCCAACATAAAAGAACAAATACTTAAAATCCATATAAAACAAGTAATATATAAATAATGAATACAAAATGAAAGAATGATTGATACAATGTTATGTGAGAATAGTATATGCATTTACCTTTCATGATGGTTGAATGATCATGTCCTTTAGTTAAGTTGTCTTTTAACTTAGTTATTATTATTATATTATATTTATGTTCATATTAGAACATGTAACCAAACCTAGTATCTCCTAATCAATCATTAAGAAGTGATGTGATCAATCTTGGTTAAGGTAATGTCATACTATGTTCTCTCATATCTTTCACATCATTAGGTCCAAGAGCATAAAACAACCTATCTTTGCAACTTCAAACACTTGTCTCAACTTGGTTGTTGTCACCAACTACATTGGGATTCTCTGCTATCAATCTTGAAATATTGCCACACATCAAAGTAGGAATATCCTAATTGCCAATTTCACAACTGGAAAATTATACTAGATATTGAGACAATCCACTCAAAGTCACAACTGGAAAATTATACTAGATATTGAGACAATCCACTCAAAGTCACAAGTTTGGAATAACATTGTGACAAAGTAATCATGAAATAATATACCTCTTTATATTAAATAAAAATTAGAATGAAAGAATAATGACAACATAGTTCACAAAAAAAACAAAAACTATTATAAAAGTCTTATTCCAACTAATAGTTGATATACATGGATATTAGATGTGATCAACAAACACAATTATAACACTCACAATACAATAAAAACGCCTTCCGTTTGGACGTTTTTATAAAGGCTGAGGTATGTGTATATGACGTTTGGGGAACACAATCATTTACCCAATTAATTAAGTTATTTTTATAATGTATTTGCATTGTAATTTAACTTAAAACCCACTTTATCAGATAATTAAGCATATTATTATATAATGATGTTTCTATTGCCTATAAGCAGAACTAGAATTTGACGGGCAAATTTTTCTGTCACGGGGCAATTTCTCTGTCAAATATTGTTAAAAATTCCTTCTACCCGTCAACATTCTTTGTTGAAACTGTCAAAACAGGCACTGGAATTGTCAAAACCATCAAATTTGATGGGCTGTTCAGTTTTGAAATTTCTACCCTGCCTACAAGTCATTCAGGCAAAATATACTATAAAACAAATTATGACAAAATGTCCAACTTCGAGTTAACATGTGTTAAAAAAATATAAATAGACATAATGGTAGAGAATAATTATGGAAAAACGAATATGTAAAACCAACAAATAAAAGTCGATTTGGACTTTTCATTAAAGTATTGTCAAGGACTAGTAGAGATATCAGGAGCTACGAGCTATAGCAACTTTGTAGCACATTTTGCATGTACATAATGGTAGAGAATAATTATGGAAAAACGAATATGTAAAACCAACAAATAAAAGTTGAGTTGGACTTTTCATTAAAGTATTGTCAAGGACTTGTAGATATATCAGGAGCTACGAGCTATAACAACTTTGTAGCACATTTTGCATGTAGATAATTGTATTGAATATATCATAACTCAAGAGTGCATTAAGGTGGATTAAAAGCACAAACCATTACCATAAGGACCAAATTATACTTATTACATTACCTGATAAATTTGCTTGCACACTAAGATGTAACCACCCTTTCCAAGCATTAGAAACATGGATAATTGAGAAACAAAAAATTGTGGCCATCATCTTGGATACCGACGTGATTTATTATGAAATGCATTTGCATGAGATGGGAGAAAAGACTGGCTTGATTGCTTGTAGCAATATCATATTATTTTTTCAAATGAATTACAAAATTTCCATTAATGAAATAACATCAATCCAAAAGGAACCATAATCATTTGGAAGAATAAGACTCATTACAATGAGAATAATTTTTTTCAATGTATTTGCATAAGCTGCTCTACCATATAGGTATGACTAGTTAGCTTCAAAAAATTAAGTCAATTTACTCCCCATGAATTACTCGAGAAATTAAGATACAAAGTTTGCTTTGGAAAAATTTGCCCATACACAACCAAATACTCTGAGGGATCCTTCACATTTACTCCCTTAGTATCACGTTGCCAAATAATAGTCTAAGATTGGGAGAAAGCAGTATACTAATATCCACATCAAGAGTCAATTTTAGGGGGAGGAGTTGGCTGAAGGAATTGGCCAACTTATAGGCTCCCAGTGGAAACAGGAGCAAAAATCAAATACAATATATGATTAAATAATTCAAAATTTTAGAAAAATAAATTGCACTCAACTAATACAACATGAAGGTTTTGACATTTTCTCTGAGCTTGTCAATGGGACTGACCTGACCCGCTTGAGATCCCTGTTAAACATGTGGAAATAACCTGCACACAAATTTACTGTGACACTCATCCCACTATAATGCAACCTTCTGGTTGAGTTTTGATTGTTCAGCAATAGACGAACTTTATGCAACTCCCCATCTTGCCAGCAGATTGCAACTGACACGTGACCTCTAGCCTTCAACCCACTTACACACCCACTTGGCCATTTATCTCTGGGTAATGCAGGTAGCAGCAAAAGATTTGTTTCATCACTTTGAACCAACATTTCCGCAATGGCAGCTGCAAATCTGGCAGAAGATTGACATCGACCACAAATTTCAGTTCTTTTGTGCACTTCCAGTTTATGTGAAAAGTAAAAAGGATTTGCTAAATCTTGATTAGCTAAGATATTTTGATAAAAAATCATGCCCGTAGTTAAGCTGAAGTTAATATTTCCTACGTACTTAGAAAATAGAGATGAATGGATGGTACAAGTTTTATTACCCAAAGTTTGCATCAATCTGAAAAGGTGGATGTGCTGTAAATAAATTTGCATAAAGTCCACCTTCAAATCTTTCTTCATGAGCAGGATCTACCAAGGTGATCAGCTTCTTGACCATTCTATATGCATGTTCACTGTCATGAAGACGTGCCCAAAGTGAGGTCTTCCACACCGTTGACCATCCTGGACCGTCCTCCCCTGATTATCCATCATCACAGTCACACAAGTAATTTTCAAGTGAATAATCTTTCAGCACTCCTTTTGCATATTGTAACCACCAAAGCTTCAACAGACATGGCCAAAACATATGTGCACAAGTACATCCATTCCAGTCAACACCTATAATTTTAAAGGAAGGCTTCCAAGTTAGGATTTCCAACAGCCATACATAGCTTTAAATAACTTAATCCAAGTATCACTCAATCACATACATCTGTTATAAAACATATATAACCATCAGAACATCATAAACATCTTCCATAATACAAAGTAGCAGCCATCTAAGACAAGCCTGAGAAATGACGTTAAACCATGTTATGTTAGAGTAGATACTTTATAATGGTCGCATTTTATATTTTTGGAATTTATGGAAGGAGAACCTAATTATAAATTTATTTGATAAGTTAACAATGTTATAACATAATATTAAATTATGAATTAAGTTATTTAAATTATTAGTTAAATGTTAGGAGGTGTGACCGGGGAGATACGTAACATACTTCTCCAACCTTACGAGTTTGAATCTATGTCACACACTTCTCCCATTTATGTGTTTGAATCTATGTAATAAGACATGACAGGTTCAAATAATATCAATAAAGTATCTCTTTTCTCTGCATATGGTGGACTATTAAATCATTAGTTAAATGGTAGGAGTTGGCTCGGGGGCTGTGTAATATACTTCTCCCACATGTGTTTGAATATATGTAATAAGACATGACACATTCAAATAATATCAATAAAGTATCTCTCTTGTCTGTTGCATATTATGAGTCCATCATTGTGTATGCATAAATCTAACATGGTATTTATTACCCCTCATTTTATATGAGAGATTTTCAGCATGTCCCAGTTACACTTAGCAAGCATTTCTTGATGACATGGTATTATTGACCACTTTCTCAGTGGTGGGTGTGTGCTGTCTAGAGGAAATGGTTGGTGCAAAGTTATATATTTATACCCCCAGACACTAGCAGGATCTTATTGGTTGATTGATTCTGAGCACTAGAGTTATTATGATGACATTCAGTGTTATTGTTTTATGTTGGCAATGGGAGCTAACTTATATGTTGACGATATACAGATTGCATAGCAGGTGACTTCCATACTACAGTGATATTATTGGGCATGAGATGGCACATTTACATGGTTTGCTTCACATTTGGATGGATTGCCTAGCATCATTGATTATTATTACATGATTCTACCATGGTTTGTAGGTGTATTGCTATAGTTTCTAGCATGAGTGCCCTAGGCACTTTGGGGTTTCATGATGGCTAGATCACTTTATTATGATGTTGAGATTCTCCTTTGATGGAGCACTACCCTTGGTGCTCATATTGATGCTGATTTAACCATTCATTTGACTATAGTTTGACTACATGGAGGCTCCTTGCTAGAGCGCCTTGGTTTTTTGCCTTGGTTTCATGTTTACTATGAGTTTGTTAGATGGTGGTTGGTAGTTTTGAGTATGGCGCTCACCTGATTGGCACATACGTTGAGGCACTATCTTATTATATTGTTATTTCATTGCTTAGATGAGGCCATCCCCTTCTTTTGGGAGTTTGTTGAACCTGATTTGACTTGGCACTTGGATCATTGCATTATTTTATAGATTGATTGACTTGTCATCGCCTTGGAGATTGTTGGCCCCTCATATGGTATGAGGAGATTGTGATCACATATTTGGGCAACTACTATGAGCACCACCCTTCCAGTGGCTTGATGTTCTAGTTTACATTCGATGTGAGCACTCTTGCTTGATCATTCAAAGCACAAATTGATGAGATCCTTCACAAACTTTTGCTACATGATGGCTTCATTTAACATAGTGGACTTGTTACCCCCCCCATGCCTAGGGCTAACTAGAGGAGATCATGTCTCGTGGCCCACAATGGAGAACATGATCCCAACCATGATGATGATCAACATGTACATGGATGGCAACCCAACAGCCCCCCTCATTCACTTTTACAGCTACAGGTCAACCAAGGTTCATCACAAGCAACCTAGAGTATGAGAGATGGTAAGCCATCGTCACCATGAGGTGTGTTAGTCCTTCTTTCATGCAAAGTGTTGTGCTTAATTTGTTGGACATGTGGATGAGGATCTTTGGTTGAAGTTGGATAATGGATCACTGGCTTGGGAAATTGTGTCAGTTGCCTTGTTTCACCTTGGTGGTCAGCTTCTCTGCCCTAGTCCCATGTTGTCACCACCCAAGGAAAAGGGGTACCACTAGGGGGCCCTCACAAGGGTAACGTTCTATTCCCCACCATACTTAACACTTTCCATTCTAGAGCCTCTCATAGTGTACTAAACTTTGGTAATGGGTCATGGTCCATTCTCTCATGAGAAGAGGGGTTGAAGGCCCTGAGGTTGATTGAAGTTGCTACTAAAAGAATAATTAAATGATGCTAAAGAAAGAAAGGAATGATAGCAAAGGGCTCCCAAATGCCAGTCCAAACTTGAGCTCTACCCTTTCAGTGCTCACCCCAGTCCCAAATAGCAATGTTATAACTTGAAACCTTATAAAAGGGGACTTGCAAATATGATAAGCGGACAAGTAAAATGGCAGATAAAGGGGTTTGGAAAAATTAGTGCCTAAGAATGTGGTAACTCAAGAGCAAGCACACCCTCCACAAAGGCGCTCATAGAAATGGATTAAATGACACCATTAGCCATGAAGTGATCCCTAAAATCATATCACTTTCACACTTACTCTTGAAGGGTTTCTTTATTTCCTGCTTCCCTCAAGACCTATCCCTCTACTTGGGTTCTTTTATTTCCTGTCTTGGTTGACACACATAAAAGGGTTGGATGAAGGCCCTCTCATACTTAAACTTGTCAACTCACATGAGGTCTTGGGCTAGTATGATGCTTGAAGGGGATACTAAGGTGAATTGTTTACATGGCTTATATCTTAAGTTATAGTGTACTTTGCATGCTTTAAGGACTAATGTTTCTTGTGAACCTTGGCTAACCCTGTCTTATACTTTGTTTTGTTTGGATGGCCCTGTTATCCCCGATATCTAGGGATAACTAGGAGATCATGTCTCGAGGCCCACATGGTCCTAGACATGGAGTACGAGAGCAGATTGACTTGAGT
>SNQJ01S0088438.1:33481-50643 GCA_010110895.2 Picea sitchensis
TCTGAAGGTGTTGTTGAAAGACATAAGGCACATTTAGTAGTGAAATGTAATGTTCCCAAGCCATTATGCCAGGAACATCACGGTTTTGGGTGTCTTTTAAAACTTTTACTGGTTGTGGTATTTTTTCAAACACTTTGCTTACAATTACGCTTAGGGTTTTACTGATGTGTTATATGTGTGTTTGCAGTACTAAACAAGGAGATACAATCATGGAACATACCTCAACCATATGCAAGATCAATAAGATGATAGAAAAGTCAAAACACTGCAGATCTGATCTTTATTTCATAACAAATAGCAAGAACCTGATACAATGAGATGCCAATCTGTAATGCACATCAGATGGCTCCAATAAAGACAATAGAAGATAGGAGTTGCTACAAAATGCTCCAATAGAAGATGCCACAAGCCTCCCAAGGCCGAATACTCAATGAAGACCAACGAAAGAGTAGATCTGGGCAGTAAGAAATGCTAAACCCTCAAGCTGGAAGATGCCACACCCTGCTGGAATGCTGAAGCTCCTCAATAATTCGGCCCAACTGAAGGAAGCCTCCAAATGAATCCAAAATGAGTGGAATAGTAGATCGGGTCACTGCAAGAACAACCCAGGTGCTCCAATATCCAAGATCCCTCTCAAACCCTATGGATCTGAATCTCCTCCAAGGAATGGTGCGCCCCCCTGGATGCCTGAAACCCTAGATAATTCGGCCTATCTCCTAGAGACTTCCAACAACTCCACCAATCCACTAGAATGATAGATCGGGGCATGACAATGAAAACCCAAGTGCTCAACTAGGCAAAATACTTGCTAGACTCTTAGATCTAGCCACCCTCCATAGAATGATGCGCCCTCCTCTTAGGGAAATCGTCCCTCTCTCAATGCAACTCAATCCACCATAAGAATACCTCCGAAAACATCCAATAATGGCGCTATGGTACTTGCAAGGAAAACCCAATACCTGGAATTCCCAAAATCTCTTCTCCTCAGCTAGAACGAATCCTCCCTCAATGGATGGTGCGCCCCTCTTGCTGGAAACCCACAACCGGTGCGCCCTCTCTCTTTCTGCACCTGTAACTGATGTAGAATCCTCTTGCAACTGAGTAGATTTTGAACTAGAATGGTGTGGGAGAGTATTACATATCCGAGACCAAGCTTGGGACAAGCTAGGTGGAATCTTTCACCACCGAATCGTCCTCTAGGGTTTGTTAAGTCAAAACCCTCAAAACCCCCAAGAGACGGGCCCTCTAGTTAGAAGCCCGATATCAAAATGATAGACATACATGAATGAATGAATAGAGGCCCTTGCCTTTCCTTTATACTTCCTGCTCACCTTTTTCCTCCAAAGTGACTTTCATTTTATTAATATTTAATTAATTAATTAAATCACTTTAATTAATTAATTAACCTTTTTACCTCTGAAAAGCGCCTTGTGGCTTCCCTGGCCATTGAAAGTCACTTCTCCCCATTCCATCCTGTAGTGTTGCTCCTCCCGATTCCAATGAGCTATTACACTGAGAGGTCCCTCCACAAGTAATGTGCCCAAAATGACCTCTTCAGTGAGTTTAATTAACATATAGCTCAAAATACTCAAAATCATGGAAATCGTCAGAATGCAACGAAACCAAGGCCAACCTGTGCGAAATGGATCATAATGATGAAATGGGATGAGCGATGCAAGCCAGACCCCAAAATGCCTTTCAATAATCCTTGTACTCGCTATAACATCCATCTGGCTACTGGTCATCATAAACCTCTGCAATGTGATGATGTCCCAAAGTGGGGACATTACATGAAAGGTTTTTCTTAGCAAGAAGGCGTCAACTACATTGAAACCTTTGCCCCAGTTGCAAAAATAAACTTGGTTTGAGTGATTCTTTGACATGCTCCTCACTTTGGATGGGATGTACATCAAATGGATGTCAAAATTGCTTTTCTACATGGTGATCCCATTAAAGAGATTTATATGGAGCAACCCCCTGGTTTTGAAAAGGATGGAAATCTTATGTGTTGATTGAAGAAATCCTCGTATGGTTTGAAATAGGTCCACAAGGGATGATATGAGAAGATTGATTGTTTTTTCCTCAGTCTTAGTTTCAAAGGTTGTGAATCAGATTATAGTATCTACATATTACATGTAAATAATGAAACACTAATTGTTGGATTGTATGTGGATGACTTGGTCATTACTGGAAGTAAAGTTGATTCGGTTTTGGGTTTGAAGAAACAATTAGTAGACACATTTGAGATGATTGACCTTGGTCTGTTGCATTTCTTTTTGGGCATCCAATTCTCACAAATGGATGACGGTATCTTTATTTCTCAACCTAAATATGTGCTAAACCTTTTAAAAAGTTTAGAATGGAAGATTGTAAACTATGTGCTACACCTTATTAACTGGGAGTGAAGCTAACCAAGGAGTGTGATTCTTTAAAAGTTGATGCTACACTTAATTGACAGCTTGTCGGTAGCCTTATGTTTTTAACTCATACTCAACTTGATATTTCCTTTGCTGTTAGTGTGGTTTCTCAATTTATGCAAGACTCACGAGAAAGTCACCTCAAGGCTGCAAAGAGAATTGTTTGCTATATCAAGGGTACTTACCAACTTGCTATAAAGTATTGTAGTGATAAAGTAAATTAATTGGTTGGTTACACCGACAAATTAGGCTAGAGATGGGGATGACATGAAGTCTACATCTGGCTATGTGTTTCCTCTTGGATTTGGACCCATAGTCTGGTCTTGTAAAAAGCAGAAGGTGGTCTATCTTTCGACCACAAAAGCAAAATATCGTGGTGCAATGCATGTTGGCACAAAGGCCATATGGATTCGATATCTGATGGGCGAACTTAGTTTTCTAGTCGAGACATTGACTATTGTATATTGTGACAATCAAAGTGTGATACAGGTTGCAAAGAATATTATTGCACAGAAGAAGATGAAACTTGTTCATTAATTGAGACAATTAGTACAGGATAATGTTGTGAATCTTGTTTATTGCGAGACAGATGATTAGGTTGTTGATATCATTACACAATCTATATCAGAAGCTAAGTTTGTAAAACTCATCTCTCTTGAGCTCTCTTTGACAAGAAACTTCATTGGCAAGGTTGCACCCACCAATTTTTAATTGGCCTCATCCCTCACCAATTAAAAATCATTTATGGGAGCTTTCAAAGTAATGCTTTTATAACAATTAGTGGATTTCCGTTCTAAAATTATATTAAAATTTGTGTAAATATTAATGGGTAACCCACCAATATTTATAAAAAACAATTTATATTTTTAAATTTTTTTGAGAAAAAATTAAAAATTGAGGGATGTATTTGTGTCCCTTTGTTTTTACAATTTTTATTTATTTGTTTGTTTATTTATGTATAATTTTGTAGGGGGGCCGACTACCCATATATTCTTTTTTACAATTTTTATTTATTTATTTGTTTGTTTATTTATGTATAGTTTTGTAGGGGGGCGAACACACATATATTCTTACTTTTCAAAGAAAAATTGAAAGGGGGTTCGGAAAAACCTCTTCAACCTCTTCCTTTTCTTCGATGGAGATTATCTATTTTTTTTGGAAAAGCAAAATTGAAAGAGGGGTTCAAAAAAACCTCTTCAACTCCCTCCTTTTTTTTTCCAATCAAGATTATCCTCTTTTTTATGAAATTGCAACTTGTATAACTTCAAATAAACACCAAAGTCGCAACATATAGATATACAAGTTACAACTGATAGAGTCATAGACATAGATAGACATAAGAGCTGTTTGAAGATCCTCTTCCTATGAATGTTAGGAGGGCTAACATGTCCCGAGGGGAAATGTGTTTACATCCTGTTAGCACAAATTTCCACACTTGAATGTATGTGAATGAATTATAAATTAGCAAACAAGAAATCCATGCAACTCTAGAAGAATATGCCTCAGTTGTCATTGGCAAATCTCCTCTCTGTTTGGTCTGGTGCTTGCCAACCCCAGGGGGTGTCCCTAGGTTATCCTTCCGCTGTTTTAGGCCTGCAAATCTGCAATAAAAACCCAAAAAAAATCATCAGCAAGAAATGTGCCTTTTGGCTGTGATTAAACAACCTAAAGTTATAAATTTTGATTTTAAATTGAAGTGGTAGAATTCCCTGCAACATTAGATTTATGAAATATGGAAAATAGAGAAAGAAAACACAATTAAACGGTTGAATAATACCAAAATAAAAATCTAAGAGCTTCTAAATAATGCATAAAATTTCAAACACAATACCAACAATCTTCGAAAGCTTAATATGAGCATAACAAAGTTTTATTCTTGTGCTTGCTAAAAGGTTGGTTACACCATAGAAAACAAGTACAAGAATTGGTATAGTGATGACCCCTACACAAAGACTAGAAGCTAGAAGACAAAAGAGACAGAGAATGATAGAGAATTTGCTGCTACTGCTGAAGAAATCGACCAAGAATCATTGGAGAAACCCTCAATATATAGATCCAAGACCGCGCACATCCCAATAATAGCTTCTTCTTCATGCAACGTGCACTAGAAGAAAAAGTGTGGTAAAGTAAGCATACTCATGTGTAACTGCTGTGATGCCAGAGAAGACTCATGATCATAACTCATGTGGTGATGAGTGTAATTGAAGAATGCCAGAGAAGACTCATGATCATAACTCATGTGGTGATGAGTGTAATTGAAGAAAATTGGGGAAGAAAGGATCCATGCACAAGATAAAGAGGAGATGCACATGTGGATATAGGAATTTTCCCTGAGAAATAGGGAGTAAGGTGAGAAAAGAAGGGGAGAGAAGGAGTGGTACCTAGTCAGCTAGAGATACTCTGAAGTTTGACTTTGTGACTAAGGAAAGAGAGAAAGACCTGCGTTTCCGCTTAACTCAACCATGCCAACTAGCAACACACCATGCGCCAACTCATCCTTTCCATGCATGCACCATGATATTCTCATGGATGTGCCATGATTGATTAACCCATGCATACACCTTGGTTTTTCCACTTGTCACACTCTGAAACTACCACATGTCATCCTGCATGGCGACCATACCTACTAATAATAGCACTACTAAAAAATAGACATGCTAAAGTAGCAGCTGTTCTAAAATATGAAAGACCAAAAATGTCTGGGACTGCTAGGAGATCACTGCTAAATATAGTATGCCTAAAAATAGGCACTGTTAAAAATATAATCTCATTGTATGGCAATGAAAATGGGTTCATCGAATTCGATTTTCTGCAAGGAAACCGATATGTGCTCGAAATCGTCATCCAAACCCCGGAAATCAAACTACTAAAAATTGTAAGTGCTCGCATAAACGTCCAGAAAAGGCTCACTAGAATCTTGAGCTTGCAAGGACTTTGAATATGTGAACAAAACCAAGAAGCCGTCAAGTGGGGAGCTTGCTTTAGTTTAGACAAGTGGGGAGCCGATTTTTCAAAAATGGTTCGTGAGCTTAAGCTGCCTTCCCGAGTGGTATATATATATATAAAAATATACATATTAAAAAAAAACATGTAGAATGCCAAACTAGATGCAAAATTTATGAAACATGTATGTTTGTGATACTTCCAATATAAGAAATGCCATCTAAATTCCATATTATCCATCATTCCATGAATCTTACGAAGTACATTAATGAATAATCATTCAAGCATCAACCATCTATCTGCTAACAATTACACATACAAAGTAAGAAATTGAAATACATTTTACAAATACAAATACAAACCATATAGATTCTTACAAACATACAAACTTTAGAACCATAATAGGGAAGTACATCATTAACTTATGAATGAAAAAAGGTTATCCACCAATTGTCAACATGAGTCATGGCCAAATAGTTTTATTTACAAAAATTGGCTATTTGCATAAGTACTACAATGATAATTAAACTGAAATCTAGCAAAATGAAAAACAATCTATTTCTCCCTAGTTCTATTCTCCTTCCACCACCACGATTCCCCTGTAGTCGTGGTGGTGGTGGTAGTAGTGAAGATGAAGCAACCGAAGTGTGAAGGTCCTTCAATGCGTGCACCGGGTGGAGTTACTGTTAAGTTCGCCCATGGACCTCGCACTGGGTGGTGGTATCTCAGGACGATCATCCTCATCCAAAAGAGCATTCTCCAACTCCTCCAAACCAATGCTCCATCCTCCAAATTGTCCTCCTCCGGATTGTAGTCCCACATCTTATTTGCTTTATCTATTGTTGGATCCTCGCAGCGAATGGCTCAACAATTGCAAGCCGTAATGCACATAGACTGTTCTTCTCGCTGGCCGTCTTCCGACATTGTGGGATGAAACTCAGATAAAGCTCCAACACCTCTCTCATCAATAAGTGTATATAAGACAGACGTTGGTGTGCACATACACCACTAAGTCAATTTGACACAACGACAAAAAGAAGAGTTTATACTTGGAGTGAAGGGTACATTTTTACCGGGTCGACAAAGAGTTGAACAATCAATGCCAACGAATACATCGAGGTACATAAAGGATTGGTTCTCTTGATTAAATGACAGCCCTATTACCCTCATACATGATAGAATCCGCTGGAAGCATTGCAATTCACATTCTTGGAAACTCGAAATCATATCCGTTGAATTTTGAATGAGACCAAATTCTACTTTCTCCATATGAAGTCCACGAGGTTGGAACCACTCAAACATCCCGAAACAATCAATGGTAATGGCAAAATTTAATGGATGAAATGAAAGATAAAGGAGAATGCTTCACTTTTAATTTAAGAATTTAACATTACCATTCACTACTAGGGTGGGTGAAATGGAAATGGCCTCTTTAACAGCTCTAGGGGTCCGTTATCCCCATATTCAGGGATATCCATAGAGATCATGTCTCGAGAGGCCCACATGGTCCTAGACATGGAGTACCGAGAGCGTGAGCTTACCCGAAAGCATGGTCCTCGAGGACCCATCTTCTTCTTCAGCTCTTTTTCCTCGCCGCCAGCATTCCGGGCTCATCACTACCTACCGCTTCTGTATCGTAGGTGCTGGCTCTTGCTCCATGAGGTAATTGGTCCCAGGTATCATAGTATGTGTCACCACGGATCATTATGACCCTCTCATGTATGCATTAGGTCTCTTTCATTTCAGATGACCGCTTGGATCTACACTAATCTACTTGACCATCATGGGGTGATTGATCGGGTAGTTTAGCAAGTTGGTATTCATGGGTTTTGGGCGCTCACCAAAGGGGGTTTGAAGAATCATCAACTTCCCCTCTCACATTCTCACTTTTTTCATCTTAAAACCCCACATTCATCCCATTCCCTTAGTCCGGCCATTACGATGACTTCACCAGTAAGTACATTGCCTTGTGGGAAGAAGGCTAAAGGCCCAGAGGTAAAAAGTACCGGTAAAAGATAAAAGCCAGGAAAATTAACTGGAGATGCTTCTCGCCTGTGGGATCCTCGGTGAAGGCAATAAGGGTTCTCATAAGAAATTGAGGGACCCCAAGAAAATGATAATAAATAAGTGCAAGACCTAACTAAGAGGATGGGGAGGTCTCATCACGAGCCAATTCCATTATGTTCATAGGTAGTTTAGCGCGGTATGACAAGCCACCATCCGGGTCACCAAAACCAGGGCAGTGACCTTTGGCTGTACGGCCAAGGGAAAGGGGGTCCCATCACAGCCGCCTCTCATTGCTAAGATACTAAGTGGTAACGCCACGCCTCTCCGCCACCTAGTCAAGGCAAGGTCCTTCAATGTGGATTGTAGCAAAAATGCAAATAAAGAAAGATAAGGCAATAAGGGCTTGGAAAAATGCATCCATGACTCGCACAAATTTCGGCCTCCTACAAAGGCACTAAGACACCCCACTCTAGGTTTGATTCATGACTGACATCCTTAAAACCACATCATCACTATACATGGTTTGAATAAACCTTTATGAAACTCTCCATCTCCCCGTATTAGCCCAATAGGTCATTTTGTCTTTTCTTCGGCTTTGTATAGTGGGCTTCAGATCTTGAGCTCTTAGAAGATTTGTTAGGATGTTATGCATATATTTGATAAATTTAATGATGAAATGATTTACATTGCTATGATATACAGGACTGATGAGCCCCTTGGAGGGCTTAGGCCTTTACGCGTGACCATGCCCCACCTTATCGTGCACCATAGGATCTATGCACATGGGGAGATGATTAGTTCGACTCATGGGCCTAAGAGCCCAATAGATGGACGCTGACGGCGAGGCGTGACGCCCAGACGAGCCCTTGCACAGAGAAAAGGAAGGACGCCTTCATCAGGAATTTTTGGCAGAGACCATGGCCTTCCATGGGGATCGCCTCACGTAGGGGACGCTGACTTGGTTGATCGACGCCACCGTATGTGGATGATGGATCTAATTTAGGGCACGTGGCAAAATTGTTGGGCTCTGTTTGTCACGTAGATGATAAGTTGCTAGAGCCCCGTGAGGGGCAACGTTTTGCTCATTAGGTGGTTGGTTATGCCCTAAAAAGGGCCAACGCCTTCCTCAGAAGGGCTTGACGCTTCGATTTTTCTCGCCAAGCTCATTTTTGACATTTTTTGCATGTAAAAGTGACAAATAACCTGGATATCGAACTGTTAGTCTTGTCGGCTATTTTATTGACCTATTTTGTAATTTAAAGGACAAAGTATTGTATAAACAGAGGATGTTTTTCCCTCTTTGGATCATAATTACATACCTTGCTCTCATTTGAGAGTGATACTTTTAGTCTCTTGGTCTTGGTTTCTTGTCTCTTGGAGTGTAGCTAACCTCTTGGGAGAAGTGATTATTTTTTGGCAAAGTGGTGCTCTATGCTATTGGAAGGTTTTACAACTAGGGAATGGTTAATGCTTCTTCATGATCTTGTAAGTGTTTTCTTCAAAACTTCTTGAGTGAATGGTTGCTGTTTAACATTTGCATTATTGTTATCTTGTTGTTATTTCTGCTTTTAACCTTCAAAACCTTAGGGAGCCAACACACAAGTAGTGGTCGGCTCTTTATGTCCCCATAAAGATGAGCCATAGCCATTGATTGAGGAAGGTTTAGCCTAGCCATAGCTACACTACTTGTTTCTCTTTCCCCTGTGCTAGCTGTACCTTGTGAAGTCCAAGAGAAGGAAGACATCTTAGGCCCAATTGAGTTTACACCTAGGGTTTACTTCTAGGTTTGTGAGAAGCCTTTGTATTGAGCAACACTTTTCAGCTCCTAGATCTATGTTCCTGCTAGCCGCTTTTGCCAAGAAAGTCTCAAGGAGAGGGTAAAAGTTCTAGGCCTAGCTTTGAAGCACACCTAGGTAATTCTTTTCTCCTGTTTAGGTTGGTGGCCCTACATAGCAACAATTCACCAAACCCTAACTTTGTCTTTGAGTTTGAGTCCTCCCTAAACCATTAGTTTCACTTCAAGTTGACTCCATGAACCCGAGGCACTAGTCTAGAAATGATTCCGAAGCTTGTTATGCCTTAAAACTCTCAAACTACTTCTAAATTGCAAACTCCCTAACTAACCTAGCGCCTAACCCTAGCTTATTCTTGAACTAACCTCTAAAAGGTGACGCCTTTGACTGATTTTAACTTCTCGATTGATAGAAAGGTGCCTAGTCTCCTTGTCATAGCTCGTGGAGCTGGAATCTGTTCTTTTCGCCGGGTTGAATTTGTCAAAACGTCAACCTTGGCTAGCTAACCTGCAAAAAAATTATATAGCGTTGACGCCATAATTCCTTGTTAAATCTTTTGCTTAGACCTTAACGTTTTCCTTAGATTGGTTTTGAGCTATTGGTTTCATTTGTGAAGTTATTTGGTGAAACGTTGTGCTCTTTTTCCATCTAATTTGACTCATTGATAAAGGTTGACGCCATCTCTATCAAGAACAATACATATGACGCAGCAACATATTGTATGTGAGCCGATTTGACATATCTAATGCATTATTGAATGATACAAGATTTAATATAGAACATTGAATGCTCTTATCTCATGCATTTGTTGATGAAGTGATATAAACCATTTGTCTTTTAGTCATCATTGACTTCGGCCAATACAAGCATTGATTACCTGCTCATATGTATGATAGAGATATCATTGATTTCATGAAGTACTAACCCACCGCAGAAGCACATTCTAGTCTTT
Source organism: Picea sitchensis (assembly GCA_010110895.2). Lineage (NCBI taxonomy): Eukaryota > Viridiplantae > Streptophyta > Pinopsida > Pinales > Pinaceae > Picea > Picea sitchensis. The sequence goes on from SNQJ01S0088438.1 coordinate 43,594, forward strand.
TACTTTATTCTCGCAAACAGTGCGCATCATCGTAAGGATTTTCCTTCTCGACCATTTCTCCATTTTGGGCAACAACTGGTGAACCCTTGACTTGGTCTATTACCTTTAGCCTTCATCAATCCAGATTGCCTTAAGGACGTCTCCCTTGGACCAAAATTCTCCAAACGTAAAAGAGCTCCCATCGAGGTGATGCCGGGCAGGTAGTTCGCGATGGGCTTAAGCCCTGACTCAAGCTCTTGACCTTTTCCTACAAACCGTATGTATAACAAAATTCCACGCACAAAGCCAAAATTAAAACCAAAAGACTTGCTCATTTCTGGAGCTCGAGTTGGTTTTCTCCGAGCTGGTTCCTCGTGAGGGGAGGCTGGTCTTGTGTGCGTGGATGCGGGGGAAGCGGATCGATGTGCCATGTGGAGCTGGACGCTTCTCGACAAAGGTGGAGCAGATTTGAGGGTCTGGATGCTGTTCTCGAGGTCCGGAGCGTACGGAGTTGCCAGCTGGTCTCCGGATCTCACGAGCGCCGATCTAGGGGTCCCGACCGGGACGCTTAACACGATCTTCGGCAACACTGACCAAAACTGCCATGCAGACCTTCAATCTTTGTCTCCTTATACTTGAACTCATACAGGAACCAACCTTGGCTCACGCCAAGCTATCTCTGGGAAAAATCTCTGAATGCCAATCAAATAAGACATGTTAGCTCTTAACCCTCAGGATTTGCAAGTGAGAAAATCCAGGGGTTAACAATGGTGACTCAAGGGGACAAGATCCCCTTGCAAGATGTCGAGAACTTGCGAATCTCTGTGCTTGGAACCAATAATAATAATCTGTGAGAAATATGGAGAAACATACGAGTAGACCCCTATGCTTGTTTGTAGAAGAGAAATGCCCTATAAGTTGACTTGTGATCCAAAAGGCCTATCCAATGGGAAATGGAGTCAAAAATACATAAGGCCCTACCACCAACTGGTTGAAAAATAAGTGGTCTCATCCAAATTTGCTACCTACTACCACCTACCATGTACATTCCTCCCTGTGGAAAATGTGTTGAAGTCGACACAAGAGTTACTTAGTCAGACTTCAATAATGTAAGCACCTTCCAAGTGCGAAGGAACCCATCAATAAGCTAGTGGGCCCTAAGGTACGAGCACAACTTGTCACTGTGAAAGATGTACTGAAGTCAAAGAATGACAAGGATCATTCGATCAAGGCCCAATGATGATCAACCTTGTCGAATGCAAAATGACCACCAATGAGGGCTAAGTTGCTAACGACCATCAAGGTGCTCCACTTTTGGATCACCCCCAGATAATGTATTAGAGTCGATGCGGGATAACCTATTGAAAGGAAAAGCAATGATGAAAGTCCCTTCCCTCAGGGTAAAGTTATAACTCAAGAAGCTACAGGATGTATGGTACCATGTCCCTACCACTGGGTGAGAGGAATGATTGACTCATAGCAGATGACTCAATGAAAAGTAATGAAGAGAAAAAACATAAGATGACTCAAGACTCTCCTATGTCTCTTCAACTGTACCCTTCCTACTGGACTCAAATGCTTCGGAATATCAACAAACTGACCGTCATCCAGGTTCACTCTAATTATAAGATGACAGAGAAACTCGACAAACACTGATATGACACTCAGATCTTTGACCCAAAGTTTCAAAACACTGGACAATAATTATTAGGAAACTAAGATCAGCCTCTTGTGAGGCACTAATTACTCCACAAGACATGACCACATGATGATGTAGTAAGGAAAAATTAGCGACTCTTACCCTAGGATTGAAAGTGGATAACTTGAAAGAAAAATCTGTGAAACAAAAGAGTTAACTTTCAAGCAATGATCGTGATTGACCTTGATATCCAAGCAATGATCAGTCAAAGGATCCTCTTGAAGAACAACATATGAATGCAGGATCATATGCAAATTGCAAGGAAGATCATCTTCTGGTTGAACAAAAAGTTGTTCCTCCTGCTGTAATTGTATCTGATCAAGTTGTTCTTGAACCATTTTTGGGATATGTAAGGATGAAGTCTCTTGCTGATTGAATTCTACATGGTTGACTTGTGGTTTTGTTAACCCCTAGATTTTCACCCTTGAAAATCTTGAGGGTTAAGAGCCAACATGCACTATTTTGGCTGGCATTTTGAGATTCTCCCAGAGTTTTGGCACTCTAGTTTGAGATTTGGCACTCTATTTTTAGCAGGTTGAGCACTAGCGTTTGCATGTGGATTCTGATTGCGGATTCAGATTCCTTGTGGAAAATCGAATCCAACGAGTATAATATCATGGACATGCGAGGACTTTCTATTTTTTGCAGTGTCTATTTTTAGCAGTAGACAGATGATGGTGGTCTCATAGTCATTTCGAGCATCTGTGGAGAGTTCGGGGCAATTTTGACAAGTTTCAAATTTTTGGGACCAGATGGCTATTTTTGGAAATTTCTATTTTTAGTAGTCATCATCATCTCAAACAGTGACAAGTTTCAAGCTTAGATTTCGACAATGTGGTAGAGTATCAGGATGATGTGGCATCTACATGGCATCATGGACCAAGGGCGCATTTTCCAAGGATTATGTATTTAATGAGAATTAATTTAGCTAAAGAGGTGGCGCATGGGTAAGGTGGCATTGTTTAGGAAAAGTTTAACCACTCAAGGCTAATTTTTCTCACTCTATTCCTCTCACTGTCCATATTCTCACTTTACATGCAACCAGTTTCTAAAAATTCTCCCTAAATTGCTTTTAAACGCAAAATTCCTAAATTTTAGGAAATCCCTAAAAAATAGGGCGAATTTCCCTTTAACTTGTAACTCTCTCATCCCTTGGCCAAATTTAGCAAGGAAAGCTAAAATTATCCTCCATACACTCTCTCTAATAACTCATTCATGCACATTACTCTTTCACACTTATTCCCTCATATGCATTAATTCCTAAGTTTCTCACTCACACTTATTCCCTCGTGTGCATTAACTCCTATTTTCTTCACACTCCTCTCCTATAAATTGGATGGTCTTCATCGGTTATTGGTCGGATATTGCAACAATTATCATAGTTTCTCCTTCTCATTCTTCTCTCTCTCGTTCTTAGACTAGTGGCTCCTCTTTGAGCAAAGTGATCATTGTACCAGTTGTGGACTTGTCAATTGTGGCGCAACCAACCCTCTTGTAAGCCTATCAATAAAGAAATTTTGTGTTTGTGTTCTAACCTTGTTTCTTGATGGTACTTTGTGAATTTTTGCAATTAGATTAGTTGCTTTACTTACTATTCATTGTGATTTATATGAATCTTTTGAGTAGTTTCTTTCTCGTTCTTTCTCTCTTTTATTGTGCTAACCATGCAGGATCCCTCCATGCAAAAAAAAACTATTTTTTCCCCTTGTTTTGGACAGTTTTAACACGCTGTCCAAAACATAACAACGAATGTTTTTTGTCTTTTAACCCAGAAAATCAGACTTAAGACAACGACAAATCACCTTAGGGACTCCCCCCTGAGGCTAGCAAGCACTAACCCAAACGGATAGCGGTCTAGCCCGTGACAATTTGGGGCTTTTCTCCTTGAATTTGTTGATGATTACAACTGCGTGAGACATCCTCCAGGACACAGACTGAGTGAGTCCGCCCGTGAGGAAGCCCATGAGATGGGTGTGTTGTTCCTCTCTGAGACGGAGAAGGAACATTGTGTGCCCCTGTGTGGGGTGAGGAAGCCCATGAGATGGGTGTGTGGTTCCTCTCTGAGACGGAGATGGAACGTTGTGTGACCTTGTGTGGGGTGAGGAAGCCCATGAGTTGGGTGTGTCATTCTCTCTAAGATAGAGATGAAACGATGTGCTATTCTCCTCTATGCAGAGAGTTGAGATGATGTGATACTCCAGATGATTCTCCTGTGAGACGCAGTGAGATAGAGATCTCATGATTAGGACGTGTCTGTGGTTGAGCACAGGGGAACCTGATCCTAGTGGCTGAGCACTAGTGAGTGTGTATTCTGATGATTCTCCTGTGAGAAGTGGACGTGCCTGTGGCTAAGCACAGATGGACGTGCCCCTAGTGGTTGAGCACTAGTGGGTGTATGAGATCCCTTGCTACATTGTCCAAGAGTCAGACTTACCTGTAACCGTATTTGTGATGTAAAGGGTATAGGTCGGCCCCACCACAAAGTGAAAGATAAATAATGTAAAAGATAATTAATATGGTAATTATTAATTATATTGTGAGTTATTGAGGTCGGTCGTGTTGTGCCAATAGACACTACTTTTGATATGTCCAGTCTAATATAAATAAATGTAATTTCCCTATTGAGGAAACATAACACAAGTGTAAGTTCGGAAATTTCAGCAAGTACAAGTTCTAGGGTTGAAGTGCGCACTCCTCTTGGGCGCTAGCCTTCTAGGTTTTGTGAGCACCCTTTTGTGTGCTAGGTTTATGGTGTGGGAGGTCTTTGTCTTGAAGCATATAGCAAAGGATTGGCTGGGTTTTCTTCCCTTATTGAGAAGGGTTTCCCAGGATACTTCTTGTGTACTTGTGCATGGTGTTTCTTCTTGTGATCTTGGTTACTGCAACAAATTGTTTATGGTGTAACTGCAATTGTCTATGGTTCAAGTAAAATGATACAATTGGAATGAACTTCATGCTTGAGCCTAGCTTAGTGAAAAATCAACAGAATTAGCTAAGTTTTCATCGTTGTAATAACAGATTTATCAGCTCAATTGGAGGTTGGAAATTTGTGCTAACAAATTGGCGTTGTTGTCGAGGAATGTCGGCTTTGGTAACAACGACATTGGTGAGTTTTTTTTTTAATTGATTAATTTTTTTTCTAATTAACCTGGCGACTCCACAGGATATAGGGGCGACTTCATAGGGGAAATTACATAGATCTCCATGTTTCGATTCCCTCACAAGGTCTAGTTCCGAGCTTGAGCAAACCAAGAACTCCTTGCGAAGTTGGTAACTGTATGAGTTCTTAGGTAAGTTCTTTTTCAACAAGCACTATGGTGAGTGTATCTTCGACATCTTCATCTTTCATTTTATTTCCATCTCGAGCTAGTAGTAGGGTAGCAGTTGGGCTTGTTTTTGTTTGAGATTAACAAGATGGCTTTAGAGGTGAGGCCACCAATAAGGTGGAGATTTTTTGCTTTTGAGCCACTAAGTTTTGATGCATTCCCAGATTATCCTCATGACTTATTTGCACGTAAATGGCTTAAACGCATACCTTTGTTTGTAGGGAGGTTGGGAGAATTAGTTGGGTAAATTTTTACAAGTGGTGGGTGATTTTGGTGTGGAACACGATGATGTGGTGATGAAGATGTTTGTGTCAACCCTTGAGGGGAGACACGAGCATTATACAAGTTCCTTTCTGATGCTTCCATTGATGGATGAGATTCCTTCTAGGAGAAATTCACTGAGAGATGGGCAGATACACATGACATTTTCTTCTTATGCACAATTTTTTCAATTATTAAGAAGCATGAAAGTGAAATTGTTTTCCAATTTAATGCTCATTTTTCCAAATTTTACAATCGAATTCCTAACAAAGTAAGGCCTAACAAAGTTGTTGCTTTGATTTATTATCTTGAGGTATTTAATGGTATTTTTGGTGTTTTTCTTAGGAATAAAGACCCTCAAAATCTAGAGGAAGCCCAAACTGCCGCTATCAAGTTAGAGAGAAATTACCTTGTATCTTGTGAACTTCCTCCAATCCATGTCCCAAACCAACTAGTGAAGGTAACTCCATTCAATGATCTTCAACCATTGGTTGTTACAGAAGTGCAAGAAGTCTATGTTATTGAAGATGAATCACAACTTGCACCGTATCAAATTCCCAAAGATGAACAGGAGGGTGATAGACCAATTTTAGATGAGTCGGAACCAATAGCTGCACCATTTGAGTCACATGGAGGGTTCCAAGAAAATGAAGGTGAAGATTTGAATACTCAAGGGTGTTCATTGGTTCCTCTCAATAGTGAAGATGAAAAATTTCAAAATGATGAGGAGGAACCACAGGTTAACCAAGTGGAGATCAATCAAGAGGAGATTTCATCCTTGCCTATCCCAGTAGTGGTCCAAGAATAGCTTGATCAGACACAATTACAACATGAGGATCCGCATTTGGTTCAACTAGAGGATGATATCCCTTACACTTTGCCTACTATTCCGCATCCCGAGGTTGTTCTTCAGGATCCTGAGATTTATCAGAGCTTGGATATCAATGTTCAACATGACCCAGTTGAGCTTAGAATGATGGAGGTCTTTCAACATGTAGATGCCAAGAGTTTCGGCTCTCATGCATTCATGCTTGTTACTATTGAAATACCATATTTTAAGTCCCAACCAGCCTTCAATCAACTGGCAGTCAACTGGCACCCTTCAGTTATTGCTTCACCAACAAGTACATCAAAGGAAACTTTTGGTCATATGAGATTTCATGGTGGGTCCCCCTACAAGGTTGAGTTTGTTGACATATCTCGTCGGACTGATCATTTGGCTGCATGGTTACATTGGTCCTTTGAGTATGATGATTTAATCATGGGAACTTTGAGGTAATTTTTTTGGGTCTAGGGTAGTTGTCTTTCCTTTTCACATTGTCCTTTCAATATTTCCTTGCTGTTTTTTTATAGTTTTAAGACAACAACTTACTTTTCCTTGCAGTGTCTTTTCCCTTCGGTTATCTACTTTAGTCTTTGCATAAGTGTCACTAATTTTTTGCCTACTTATACTAGCATGTGGTCATGTCTTGTGTGTGTTTACATTATTGACATTTGATTAAGTGACTCTCTCCCTTGTGTCGACATTAGCACATTTACCGTAGGGAGGGGTGTACATATTGGGTGGTAGCAGGTAACAGATTTGGATGAGGCCCCTTGTGTTTCAATGTTTCAGTGGTAGGTTGTATATTGATTTGACTCCATGGTCCATTGGATAGGCTTTGGTATCACAAGTCAACTTACATGATCTTCTTGTCAGTTTACAGGGCTTTCTTTCCTTCCACACATTTACAGGGGTATTCTTGGTACATGTTTCTTTAGTTTTCATAGAGAATCATTGGTATC
>SNQJ01S0088439.1:0-33260 GCA_010110895.2 Picea sitchensis
AAAGAATTAATATGGTAAACAAGAGATAATAATAATGAATCAACTTTAAAACAAATGAATATGAAATTAAAATTAAACTATAAATTATAAAAGAAAAAAAAAGCTAAGAATAAGGGGAAAAACAATTACAAAATTATATATGAGTAGTGATATAACCACTGAAAGCACCCAATCAACTTATTTTAAAAAAATATAAAGAATAATCTATATAATTATCATAGTTGATGAAATATAACATTAAAAAAAAAAAAATTAAATAAACCAAACAATAATTAAAAAAAAAACTCTAAATTAAAGTTAAAAGAATTACTTAATGGAAATTACTAGTTAATAAAATATATTATAAAAGGACTAAAATACTAAATAAACCAAACAATAATTAAAAAAATAATTCTAAATTAAAGTTTGAAAATAAAAAGTATTAAAAAAATATTAAAAATTAGAAATAGAATTGATTAAAAATAAATAATTAATTATATAATTTTAAATTAAAGTTTGAAAATAAAAAGTATTAAAAAAATATTAAAAACTAGAAATAGAATTGATTAAAAATAAATAATTAATTATATAGAAATCTTTTTTTGTTAGTTTGTCTGTGACATGTGGAATTAATTTGTGGCTAAGAAACCACGATTCTGTCACCAACTATCTTATATAAAAATCTTAATCATAAGAATATGTTTTTTTTAAATAGAAAAAGACTTAAATAAATCTTAAAAAATTCCACATATAACAATAAAAAATGAAATACTAACTTATTTGTATAATCCAGAGGGGGTAGGGTATGTATACCTTCGTAGACTTTACCAGTGACCTTAAAAATAGATTATTATTATTATTATAACTATTTTAACAATATTTTAAAAAAATCATATTTAAAATAGATGTATATCACACATTCTAAAACTAAACAAATATTTAAAAAAAATCAAATTTAACATATATATATATGATTCTAAAACTTTCATGTTTTTGTTATCAAACTTTTTTTTTTTTAAAAGAAAACACTTTATTTAGAGATTCAAAATGAAAAGTACATTGATAATGTGACATATTTAATAGACATGTCATATAGACATTTTATTTTTTTTCCACTAAAATAAAATCTTCAAATTTACTTTTCTTTTTTTCTCTTTTATTTAATTTATTAAAAAATCATATTAACTAAGATTTCCACTACTTATATGAAGTACCAATTCTTTATTCCAATGAACATTTTTTCTTTGTTTTCTATTCAATTTTATGTAACAAGACAACTTTATGTAACAACATGGAGAAGGTTCTATATTAACTAATTATAATTTAAAACTATTCATATTTACTAATTACTATTTACAATTAAAATTTCCACCACTTTATATGAATTACCAATCCTTATCCCAATCAACATTTTTTCTTTGTTTTCTATTCAACTTTATGTACATTTTTTCTTTGTTTTCTTTAACTTTATCTAACAACATGGAGAAGGTTCTATATTAACTAATTATAATATAAAACTAAGATTTCCACCCATTGTCCCAATTCCTTATCCCAATCAAAATTCCTCATTTGTCTTTTACTAAACTTTATGCAACAACGTGGAGAAGGTTCTATATTACCTAACTATAACTTAGAACTAAATGTATATTCAAATTAAATAAAAAATTCTTTATAAGAAAATTAGTTTGATTATATTTAGTAGTTGTTTTTTAATTTTTTAATGAATGATTAAAATCTTATTATGCTATGAAAAAAAGCGAGGTAGGTTCATAGTGACTTTACATTGTGACACATGTTAAATAAATTTGTTTAGATATTTAGAAATCTAAACATCTATTGTCGGAATCCGGTAGTCAATTTGTATATTGGAGAGAGTGCAATCCCAATTGTTTCGTACCTCTATGTCTAGTTGTTAGTACTAAGAGGTAATTTAGCATTCAAAATAATTTTTTAGATACTATTAGATAGTTCATAGGGACTAGCATCGTTAAACAATGGCAATCTCCACCCCGCGAGTCCTGCATTCTGTGTGTCAATTTGTATATCGCGAAACTGCGAGCGGTGTTTGGAGGACACGAAACAATGGAAGTGCAATGTTGAGTCAGCAACTCTGCAGATTCACTTGTCAATTTGTATATCGCGGAACTGTGGGTGTTATTTGTAGGCCACGGAACAATGGAGGTCCAAGTTTGAGCCCACCCGCCCGAGAACTTGCGATCCAAAATGTCGCTAGATATCGAATGCAAAATTTGTACATGCTCTATTAAATATCATGGGAATTAGTACATGCTCTATAAAATATCATGTCTATACTTTATAGTCCCATAATACACGGGAAAAAAAAAAAGGGAAAAAGAACGGAGTAGTTAGCAGTGGAATTGTAGATCACGGAAATTTAGAGTGGAAGATGTATATAACGAAGAAACATATCGAAAGCATAAAAAACAACAACGGTCGGTCGGATTTGTTGTCTGATTATATAGATGGAGATAAACATATGTCAACCCACCAACGCTGGAGCTGCATATTTCATGAACCGGGAAATAGGAGGATCCAAAATAGGCTGAGAAAGTGTCTTCAAAGTAGGCGAGGCCCAGACCTTCTAATTGTATCACTCCCAACATTGGAATGCATAATATGTAACATGGAAGAGAGGACGATGTCAGAATCCAGTAGTCAATTTGTATATTGCGGAGAGTTCAATCCCAACTGATTCGTACCTCTGTGTCCAGTTGTCACTACTAAGAGCTATTTTAGTATTCAAAATAATTTTTTAGATATTGTTATACAGGGAAAAAATAAAAACTAAAATAATTTTTTAGATACTGTTAGATACTTCATAGGGATTAGCATCCGTAAACAATGGCAATCTCCACCCCACCAGTCCTGCACTTCGTGTGTCAATTTCTATATCGCGGAACTGGCAGCGTTGTTTGGAGGACACAGAACAATAGAAGTGCAATGTTGAGTTAGCTAGTCCATAGGTGCGCTTGTCAATTTGTATATCGCGAAACTCGGGGTGCTATTTGTAGGGGACAAAATAATGGAGGCCCAATTTTGAGCCCGCCCACCCGACTGAGAACCCGTGATCCAAAATGTCGCTAGGTATGGAATGAAGAATTTGTACATGTTCTATAAAATACCATGTCTATATTTTATAGTCCCATAATACATAGGAAGAAAATAAGGGAAAAAGGAGGGAGGAGTTCACAGTGGAATTCTAGATAATACACAGGAAGAAGAGAAGGAAAAAAAAAAACAAGTATCTCGCAGAAGAACATCTAGTGTTTGCTTATGAATGCAAATGCTTGTGAATCCCTGCTGAGTTCTCAACAGTTAACGCATAAAGTGAAGATCACGGAAGTATCTTTCGTACCACTGTGTCCACTTGCCACTGGTAAGAGCATTGCTGATGTATATCAGGAAGGATGCGAAGTTGCTGGGGATGGAAAGCAACAAGAAATACTTTGAACGAACTTAATGTATACAAGGAAACCGTGGTGGAATTTTAGATCACGGATGTTTTGAGTGCAAGATGTATATAGTAGAACGATAAGCAGCTTGTTTCGCAAGCGCCATCCCCGTAGCGGCGGGCATAAAAATGGCTAAGTATGAAAAGGAATAATGGTCGGTCAAATCCGTCGTCTGAGGATATAGATGMAGATGTTAAGGCATGAATTGCAGATCACGAAATTATCTTTCGTACCACTATGTCCACTTGTCACTGGTAAGACCATTGTTGATGTATGTCAGGAAGGATGCAAAGTTGATAGGGATGCAAATCAACAACAGATACTTTGAACAAAGTTAATGTATACGAGGAACCTGCGGTAAAATTGTAGATCACAGATGTTTTCARTGCAAGATGTATATAGCGGAACGATAAGCAGCTGGGCTCGCAAGCACCAACCCCGCAGCGGCGGGCATAAAATTGGCTAAGTATGGAATGGAACAATGGTTGGTTGGATCCGTCTTGCGAGGATATAGATGGAGATGAAGACATGTCATCCCGTCGTACATAGAAAGACGACTAAGTATAAAACCAGAAATCCATAATGGACGGGAAAAACAAAATGGGAAAAGATATAAGTATCTGAGAGTCGGGAAAAACTTTTTTTTCGTTTATTAATGGCAATGTTTTTGAACCTCTGCTGGCTTCTCACTAGTAAAAGCATTAAGTGCACATCACTGAAGTTCTTTGCCTGCAACATGTATATGAAGAAATAGGGGACATAGGTGTTGGATACCACGAACCCGGGGCCTGGTGTCTAGATAAATGGCTAAGTATTGGCCAAGACGAAGTTTTGATACCTATTTCAATAGTATTCATACTAGTATCTATCAATGGAGAAAGCTTTCGTATTTATCTGAATGGTATTCACACTAATATATATTAATGGATTGTTTCTGTTTCAAATGCAAATGATCTCCCAATTTGCAAGATGCTCTTCGGCTCACAAATTTCCTTTAAACCAGGAAAATTTTGACTGCAAGATGTACATAGTGCAACAAAAAACATGAATTTGCATTGTGGTCTCAACGAGATAAATTCCTTATCATCTATTCATCTTGTATTCGTTGCAATGACATCAACAAACAACGACTCTCCATAAACATCAATATCTAAATCAAATTAAAGGCAATCAAAATTTGTTGTGACTTTAAGTAATTAAAGATTAAATTGCAAACTCCGGAAGTTCTTAGGATGCAAGATGTATATGACGGAACAATGGACATATTTTTTTAATACCGCAAACCCAAACATAACTGGCTAAGCTTTGCTGAAGAGGAAGTTTTATGTATTTTTCCAATAGTACTGATATTAGTATATATGCACGGATATTATCAAATAGAACAAGCTGCAATATATCCAACATACTTCACAGGAACATTGCGTCAACATTTCAACTGCCTTGTTGTAACTCATGAATTAATTCTATTTACGGAACCCGAAGAATGCGAGCAGAATGGGTCCTCCAATTTCTTTCTTTAAATACAGAGCCGACGCCACATAAATATGGCCTATGAAAAAGTATTTTTAAATGTAAAATGTAAAGAAAGAACATACTAGGTTTTATTTAGATTGAAGTAGTGAGCAATAGAAACAAAATCTTTTCCTTCATGTTTAACGACACAGGGGAAGAATGTACAAAATACAATTAAAACAAATACCAGAAATTGGAAAATACTATTAAAAAATAAACCGAAATTATTCTATATTCAAATAAGATGTGTTACAAAATACAATTGAGGCTATTTGCGACAACGATTGTGATTTTTCCTTCCGTTGACCAATTAAAGATATGTACATTGATGAAGCTTCTTGACACTTTTCTTGATGTTCAAACTATTTATTAGTAAAAAACGAGTTGAATATCAATTTTGGGTTTTGTACTTAATTGGTGATGCGAAGTACATCTATCCCAGTTTTTTGAATACCTTGTTTCTTCCAGATATGGCTTGCTTGAAATGGATTTTTATTCAACATTCCATTCTTTGTCAAGTATTAATTTCCTTCTATCGTCGAAAAGTTGGGGTTTAAGGTTTTTTCTTTGCAATGTTCGTGAGCATTCACATCCGAGACAACTTAGAAATGTGATTCAGACCGATTTCAAAGTGAACGGAGTCGTTTTATGTCACAACAATTAAGGTAGGGGAAAATAATTCAAGTATATAGTGACCGATATTCTCCCTGTATTCGATCGTCTGTTTGGTTGAGAAGTCTGCCTGAAGATTTGTATGCGGAACTTCTTTTCTTTATTATAGTAAATTGGAAGAAACATCCAACCCAGATGCAAAATGAAAATCTGTTGAGGTACATAACTTCTTCAGATAGTTGAGGTGTGGCAAGTGCATCAAATGCTGGAGAATGCACCAGCACAAGTCTGGCAAGTGTATCAAATGTTGCATATGGCATCAGAATATATCTTTCCTCATAGAGAGGGAGGTATGGCATACCACAGAAAGATCTGGAATGTTCGGAGGTGACGCCAAATATGTTGACTCTGCAACTACATCCAGAGGAAACCGAACAAACTTTGACAAAGAAGATGGCTTTCTGTCAAGTCATCTACCAAAGCCACATGCAGGTCATCAAATTATGAAATAAAAACTCTTGTAGTGATAATATGTCATTTTATCCACCCATACAAATTCTATTACCAGCCTCCGAGGAATACAAATACTTGTGCGATCAATACAATTCGATACAGTGGCCAAATCTGTGTTATTGGAAGAAGCTATATACTTAAACGAAGAAGTATCTTGCAGGTGACCTAAAAATCCATTACAATTCCCATCAATAAAACAAAGAAGTTCAATAAACAAATCTCCACACAGTGTTTTCAACCAGCCAGAGCATCAAACACAGGGACAACACCAACTAGAACATACTTGTTCTCTTTTTTTCATCTTCTCTGAGTTTCTCCTGTATAACATAGTTTTTTTTACTCAAAGCTCACGCCACACAAAATCAATCTCTCTTCTTTCATCTGCCCCTCAATTGCATCTCTAAGTTGTCTTACATGTCCATGACCAGGAACATTAGAACGAAGGCACCCTAAAGAGCAACTCTTTGATGATAGAGATAAATGGCAATAAGTATTTAAAAGCAAGGTTGGATGGTCTTCCGTACATTTTGTGTTGATTTGTTTTAATGACAGATGTTCTCGATATTTTCAGTTATTAATGACAATCTTTTTGAATATGTACGATGAATAATGACTAGCAACACGTATTAAAATTCCCATATCCGAGCAGATTCTCAAATTCGACATCTAAGATATTCAAAATATTAAAGAGGGACATGACGTCAAGGCCTCTGTAGGTCACACGTTCGTGAACTATGTTGAAGATTTTAAGAAAACTAAAATTGGAGAAGCAAAAAATAAAAAATAAAAAGTATTTTCGCAAATTCAAAATGCAGGAAAAAAGAAATTACGAGATCCCATAATATCCGCTTGTCTATTCATTTTAATGGAAGATGTCCTCGAGCTTTCCAGTTATTAAAGCACATCATTTCGAAATGCACAATATTAAAGAGGGACATGACGCGAAGTCCTCTATGGGAAACACGTTCGTGAACTATGCTAAAGATTTTCAGAAAACTAAAACTGCAGGAAAAAAAAAAAAAACCACTATTTTCGTAAATTCAAAATGAAGGCAAAAAGAAATTAGCAGATCCCATAATATTTGTCTGTCTATTCATTTTAATGGGAAATTTCCTCGATATTTTCAGTTATTAAAGCCTATCATTTCTAAATACACAATATTAAAGAGGGACATGACGTCAAGCCCTTTGTGGGCGACACGTTCGTGAACTATGCTGAAGCTTTTAAGAAAACTAAAACTGTAGAAGAAAAAAAAAAAAAAAATCGCAAATTCAAAATGCAGGCGAAAAGGCACTTTCATAGGTAAGGCACTTTAGTACTCAATGTTGTTCAAATTCAATGACATTTTTATTATTTGAGTAAAGGGGAAAAAAAATCTGACAACCTAGAAGGAAGGTCATATATGATGAACAACTCATTGGCAAAAGCCATAGTGAGAATGTGAATTGAGTATCTAATAACCTCGAAACTACGTTGCATTTGAGTCTTCAACTTTCTCTGCCTATTCAAAATAAAAAACAAGGAAGGGTTGAATATTAGTCTGTCTATTTATTTTAATGGGAAATGTCCTCGAGCTTTCTGGTTATTAAAGCGCATCTTTTCGAACCTGTCTGGTCGATTCTGACTTTTGAAAGCATATTTAATGTGTATTGGGAAGCGCTGAATGTAGCGGGGATGGATCCCTATGTAACAGACATTCTTTGTTACTACTATTCTTTTTTTTTTGTCGACTAATGTATGTAGAATGCACATAAAGAAAAGTAATTCGAGAATGCTAATTTTTTTGCACATGATCCCTTGAAATTCAAATAGGCCACAAGTCCGATTGTCTATTTTGTATATCGCGGAACTATCTGTGCTATTTGTAGGAAATGGAACAATAATGGCCGAAGTTAGAGCCCGCCACTCCGAGAACATGCAATCCAAAAAATGCTTACTATTTTTTTTGTGTGTTTTTTTTTCATCCAGGGTATGTAAAACGACATACGTAAAGTAAACTATTTTGACAATGCTATATTTTTTTTTACATGATGGCCTTCAAATTCAAATAGTCCGCAAGTCCGATGGTCAATTTGAATATCGGGGAACTCTCCGATTGTCAATTTTCAGTCGTCCACCCTGAGAACCCGTGATGCAAAAACTGGCTAAGTATGGGACGAGGGCTCCGTGCATGCTTTATATATCTACTTTATAAAATTACATATTTTCTATGTTTAATTTATGTTGTCCAGGAAACCTATAATTTGATAAATTTCAATGTCTTATGTCCAGGAGCCCTTCCATTAAATAAAACTAATTCGGAAATGCCAATGTATACACCATAGTTCGATACCACCTATCCGCCAAGGCGCGTCCATAAAACTGGATAAGTATGAAACCGAACGACGGCCGGTCAGAATGATCGTAGAACTCTTCGTGCTATTTGGAGGGCACGAAACAATAGAAGCCCAATTTTCAGCCTGCCACCCCGAGAACCCGCGATCATTAACCTATGCTTTCCAGGAAACCTATAACTTCATAAATTGCATTCTCTTCTGTCCAGGATGAGTTTTTTTAAAGAAAAATAATTTGGGAAAGCTAATGTATACACCACACACAACCTGTCATAGTACGCAACTGAACTACATTTGCTTGGAATGACCACAAAAGCGAGAGAAACTAGAGTCAAATGTAGTTTACAACATGAAATTAAAAGGGAGAGAACAACTATATCTCCCACATAGCAAAAGACAATTTCATAACTATGAAACCGTAGTAACACAGAATCTATGGAAAAAGCATCAACATCTATGAAATATATTTTGAGCTCGACAAAGTCTGCTTCAAAGCATAACAGATGCAATTGACATCGTATGAAATTCTTTACTCTGTTATTTTATCTTAATAAGCCTAATTTTTAGCCCGCCACCCCCAGAAGCCGCGATCATTAACCTATGTTGTCCAAGAAACCTATAATTTCATAAATTGCATTCTCTTCTGTCCAGCATGCCTTTTTTTAAAGAAAACTAATTCGACAAAGCTAATGTATACACCGAACATGACCTGTCATAGTTTGATAAAACCTATTCGTGAAGCCGTGTCCATAAAACTGGCTAAGTATGCAACCGAACGACGGTTGATCGAAATGACCACAAAAACGCGACAAACTAGAGTCAAACATAGTTTACAACATGAAATTAAAAGGTAGAGAACAACTATATCTCCCACACAGCAAAAGGCACTCTCATAACTATGAAACAATAGTAACACAGAATCCATGGAAAATGCATCGAAAACTATGAAATATATTTTGAGTCCGACAAACTCTATTTCAATGCGTAGCAGATGCAATTTAAAAAGATCCAACCGTAGATGCAACATCCCAACATTGCAAACCCTGGGCAAACAAGAAAAAACACCAAATAAGAACCCATCCAAGAAGCACCAAAAGGCCCAAGTGCAGGCGCAGGACCGAAACCTTGCAAAGTCGAATCAAGCAACAATAAACAACATACAACGAAGAAAGGAACAAGCATCAACCACCCCCCCAGGAACGAGGCTCTTCCAATCGCGACTGCAGAAACCCAAACATGCAAACTGCAACAACACGAACATGCAAGAAAGAACAACGAGAACATGCAAATAAGAAATCAGTGCCATGAAAAAAACAATCATGGACTAGTGAACCAGCAATGCCGCTCGAGCATCTAAATTTTAAAAACGGAAGAAAATGTCTTCTAACAAGCTTGTTAAGTAACCATTCAACACTACTAAGCCTGTTAGGTAAACATTTAAGTCTGTCAGAAATGCACTGTAAACATTTAAGAAAAAAATTCAATGTGGCAGGTCTCTGACATATCCCAAATAAATTCATATATTTTTTGTAACAATAGTTCGAACACCAGAGAATGTATTGCAAAGACAAACTTTGGATATGCCACCATATCGAACATTGCTATAAATTTACCTAGTATAAAATGCTAAACCAAACATTCGAATTAATGGTAACATTAATCCACCTTCGATGAATGCATAACAAAATTTATGATTCAAAAAAGACTATATACTACCAAATACTTTGGAAATGCAAACATATTTTACATTGGGAGTAGCGAAGGCGGCAATAAGACCTCCAATCATTTGTCCAATCAGATATCTTGACAAACATGATACTTTTTATTATATAAAAATAGATGTTTTCACTTCCCTTTTCCAACAATAGACAATAGGGAAATATTTCTGGTCAACCTACAAGCTAATGCCAGATCAACTATTTATCCATCACTATAATCCCTCTATACCTACACCAGGGACTAATAAATATCATTATTCAATAATATATAATTTTAATTATAATAAATATCATTATTCAATAATATATGATATTAACTATAATAAATATCATTATTCAATGTTACCAAAACAAAACTCTACTTTATTAATTTGAGATTTTAATGTTTTTTATATTTATTTTTTAATACTCTTACAATTTAGTATTAAATGTTACATATTATTTAATGATTTTGGTTCATAATTATGATTTAATTAAATTAATAAATGTTCTAGATATATTTTTAAAATTAAACAATAAAACATTTAAGAAGTCGATTAAATAATTCTGAGGGAGAGAGGTCAAAAGTACCATCACGAGCCTTTGAAAACGCAGGAGGCCCACATCGGCACTTGCAGATGGATGCAGCGACGAAGATGGCTGGTCCCCAGAACGGGATAAGGCGACAGTGACTGCCTGCAGCCGCAGAAAGAATAGAAAAACTTGTTCCCGCCAAATTTGACAAATTAAAACATTTTTAATTTTAATAGTTTATACTAATGTCGACAGATTAAAACATTCTTGATTTTAATAGTTTATACTAATGTTGGCAGATTAAAACATTCTTGATTTTACATGATGGTCATTTGATCACATTTTTTAAATGAATCTTGTTTGTACCAAATTTCTTGTTCACATAATATAATATAATGAGCATAATTTATTTAAATTAAATTATTATTATTATTATTTTATTTATTTATTGATGATATAGTTTTTAAATTAATTTAATTTATAAATACTAAAAAAATGTTTGATTTATGTTTTTGGTAAAAAAATATTTTTAAATTATAACAATATTAAATTATGATAATATTTGATATTTACATATTTAATATTTTTAACCAAACTACAAACTACTATGATCGATTATCACCACCAAAAAAAAATTTGTAAAGAAAAACCCTCCATCTAAACCATATTAATAGGAAAACTTACAAAAGCAAAAACACCATATTAATAGGAAAATACATAAACAAAAAAATTGAAAGATAAACCAAAAAGCAAAAGATAAAATAAATAACCTAAACATTGATATTAAAGAATTAATATGGTAAAAAAGAGATAATAATAATGAATCAACTTTAAACAAAATTATAAATTATAAAGAAAATGAAGTTAAACAATTATAAACAAAAATAAAAATGAAATTAAAATTAAGAAAAAAAAAAACTATAAATTATAAAAGAAAAAAAAACTAAAAATATGGGAAAAACAATTACAAAATTATATAAGAGTAGTGATATAACCATTGAAAGCACCCAATCAACTTATTTTAAAAAAAATAAAGAATAATCTATATAATTATCATAGTTGATGAAATATATCATTAAAAAAAAAAATTAAATTTTAAATAAACCAAACAATTATTTAAAAAAAACTCTAAATTAAAGTTAAAAGAGTTACTTAATGGAAATTACTAGTTAATAAAATATATTATAAAAGGATTAAAATATTAAATAAACCAAACAATAATTAAAAATATAATTCTAAATTAAAGTTTGAAAATCTGCTTATAAAAAGTATTAAAAACTAGAAATAGAATTGATTAAAAATAAATAATTAATTATATAGAAATATTTTTTTTAGTTTGTGGCTAAGAAACCGCGACTTTCTCACCAACTATCTTATATAAAAATCTTAATCATAAGAATATGTTTTTTTTTTTAAATAGAAAAAAAATTAAAAAAATCTTTAAAAAGTCCATATATAACAATAAAAAATGAAATACTAACTTATTTGTATAATCTAGAGGGGGATAGGGTATGTATATCTTCATAGACTTTACCAGTCAAATGGATGGGCCTAAGAAGATCCCTTGTCCCACAAACAAGAGGGTCTCATACACCAATTTGGCGTGTTGGCTTCGCCGTGACCTTAAAAATAAATTATTATTATTATTATAACTATTTTAACAATATTTAAAAAAATCATATTTAAAATAAATATATCCTTAAAAATAAATTATTATTATTATTATAACTATTTTAACAATATTTAAAAAAATCATATTTAAAATAAATATATATAACACATTTTAAGACTAAACAAATATTTAAAAAAACTCAAATTTAACACACACACATATATATATATATATATATATATATATATATAACTTTCATGTTTTTTTATCAAACTTTTTTTTAAAAGAAAATTCTTTATTTAGAGATTCAAAATGAAAAGTACATTGATAATGTGACATATTTAATGCACATGTCATATATTTAATAGATATTTTATTTTTTTTCACTAAAATAGGATCTTCAAATTTACTTTTATTTTTTTCTCTTTTATTTAGTTTATTAGAAATTCATATTAAATAATTACAATTTATAACTAAGATTTCTACCCCTTATATGAAGTACCAATCCTTTATTCCAATCAACATTTTTTCTTTGTTTTCTATTCGATTTTATGTAACAAGACAAGTTTATGTAACAACATGGAGAAGGTTCTATATTAACTAATTATAATTTAAAACTATTCATATTTACTAATTACTATTTACACTTAAAATTTCCACCACTTTATATCACTTTATATGAATTACCAATCCTTATATCAATCAACATTTTTTCTTTGTTTTCTATTCAACTTTATGTACATTTTTTCTTTGTTTTCTTTAACTTTATGTACATTTTTTCTTTGTTTTCTTTAACTTTATGTAACAACATGGAGAAGGTTCTATATTAACTAATTATAATATAAAACTAAGATTTCCACCCATTGTCCCAATTCCTTATCCCAATCAAAATTCCTCATTTGTCTTCTACTAAACTTTATGCAACAACGTGGAGAAGGTTCTATATTACCTAACTATAACTTAGAACTAAATGTATAATCAAATTAAATATAAAATTCTTTATAAGAAAATTAGTTTGATTATATTTAGTTGTTGTTTTTTAATTTTTTTAATGAATGATTAAAATCTTATTATGCAATGAAAATAAGCGAGGTAGGTTCATAGTGACTTCACATTGTGACACATGTTAAATAAATTTGTTTAGATATTTAGAAACAAAATTCCTCCTTTGTCTTCCACTAAACTTTATGCAACAACGTGGAGAAGGTTCCATATTACCTAACTCTAACTTAGAACTAAATGTATAATCAAATTAAATAAAACATCCTTTATTAGAAAATTAGTTTGATTATATTTAGTTGTTTTTATTTTTATTTTTTAATAATGATTAAATCTTATTATACAATAAAAATAAGCGAGGTAGGTTCATAGTGACTTCGCATTGTGACACATGTTAAATAAATTTGTATAGATATTTAGAAAAAGTTCAAGCAAGGTTAGATCGAGACACGTGATAAATAGAAGTCAAATCTCATAGAATGAAAACAAGCCATAAAAACAAAATATCAATAGAAATGGAAAAGGAAACAATTTAACATTTTAACGTGTGGTAAAATCAATTATATTTTAATGTGTGATACAATGAGTTATATATGCGTCTAGGTAACCAAATAGGTGTGAATTTAGAGTGGACAAGTGAGAGAATTCAAAGTGACTTCAAATATATCCATATGATAAATACATTTTTATGGATATTTTAAGTCAAATTTTGAAATATGGTAAAATTTATTATTATTTAATTATTAATTGAAAACAAGGACAATTATCGCTGGTTAATATATAAATATTGGTGGATTCATCATTATCATTAAATAAAAATAATGAAAATAATACTTCTAGATTCCAGGCCACTAACTTATTTACTTAATCTAGGCCACTTACTTATTAAATAGTCTTTACAAAATATTTTATATATTAAAAATAATATTAAATAAACTTTAAAATAAAAATAAATAATTTCAAATAAACCAAATAATTAATATAATCAGGGTGCTTAACATTGGACCAAATTCGACTTCAAGATATTAATGAAATAAAAAAATATGTCACATCAACAATAATATCGTTAGCCCTACACATTACATTTGGACTACTTAAGAGTAGATTTTCTTCTAGATATTAGTGAAATACAACACTAAATATGTTGTATCAATAATCTTGTCCTTATATTACAATGAAATAGACAAGTGGTAGTAGATATTTTTTTTATTGGGTTGTTAATACAAAAATATCAATAATTTTGTCATTATATTGCAAAGAAATAGAGAAGTGGTTTTCTAGATATTAGTGGAATACAACACTAAAATATGTTGTATCAATAATCTTGTCCTTATATTGCAGTGAAATAGACAAGTGGTAGTAGGTATTGTTTTCTTGGGTTGTTAATACAAAATATATCAATAATTTTGTCATTATATTGCAAAGAAATAGAGAAGTGGTAGTAGGTATTGTTTTGTTTGGTTTATAATAAAAAATATATTGCAAAGTTTTGTTTTAATAGAAGCATTATATATATATATATATATATATATATATAATTGATGTTATTTGATATGAGATTTTACGTATATATTTAAAATTGGAAATATAAAAAATAAATTAAAAAATATGAGTTAAAATAGAGAAAGATAACAAAAGTAAGAACAAAGCATAGAATTAATTTGTTCAATGGTTTTATATAAGATTAAAATGTGTTAGAACAATATACAAAACTATAAATATAACAAAATGGTTTTATATAAAATTAAAATGTGTTAACACAATATACAAAATTATAAATATAACCAAAAATATAGAAAACTAATTTCATTTTTTTATTCATCTAGCTAATGGCCTTATATAAGATTAAAATGGGTATACAAAAAAGATGCAGAGAAGGTAATGGCTAATTACCTAAGAGAAAACAATTAAATACTAATGCACATAGCTCAAAGGATGGAAAGGTGCAACTACATGCTCAAATATGAAATAAAGTCTAACTAACTATTAGAGATGATGCAACACTTCCTTACAAGTTGGGAATTATTAGGTGTGCATCCTCCTTGTGGAGAATGCCTTCGCTATCTACACCAGTTCCTCTCAATTTAGTTCGAAAGCCCCTTCTTTCCTCCTATTTTAGAAATGAAGCCACTAAAGAAAATTATGTTGCATGTAATAGATAAAGATGGTTGTGTTTGTAAATAATGAATGTTATGGACCTCTGCAAAGATGGAGGAGTAATGATGATGTGTTATGGAAAATATTAAACCCAACTGACTAATTTTGCTGGGAAAAAGAAGACGGGCGAGTGTGGCATCGTTAGGTGCTAGAGATGGAACATAAAGGATGTATTGTAGCCAATGAAGGCTTCCTAGTTTAGGAATGAAACTATCAAAGATACCACAATGGTGTGAAATATGGAATACTAGCAAAGATGAATTTTCCCAATGGATGTTGTCATCGTGTAAACAACGATTCCAAGTGTTGATGTTTCATGATTATGACAAGTTTTTAAAGTGAAAATGGTGTGCTAGTACAAAACTATGGAGACAAGAAGACAAAGAACATCCTATGATGGTATGCCATGTTGGGTGGAAGAGACTACTATAATGGATACGAGAGAGGATGAGTATGCTAAGGGAAAATGATGAGATAGTTGTAGTGATCCAAATATTACGGGGATTATAGTCTAAGTTCAGATGTATAAATGATAAAGTCATATTTTTATGTAAACCAGAACCTGATAGATGTGTAATTTATGGATTCAAACCTAATCAATGTTGACTTCATCAAAAAGACACCTTATAAGAAGGAAATAGGAAGATATTGAAGGGGGCCAAGGAGAAGTCCAAAAATTGGTCTTAGTGCATGTAATGGTTCTTCTTAATGGAATACTTCTTACACAACTCTCTCTCTCATTTCCATATTTTTGTGGTGTATTCAATTCATGTATTTTCATCAATGTTCTTGTGATTAATTTCATGGCACATTTGCATGTTTTTTCTCCTCTTCTCTTGGCATTCAATCCTTTTGGATCTTATCCCTCAAGATCCTAATCATTGGTATCAAATTTTGTAACCGCTTTATGGGAAACATGGTTTGAAGCATATTTTGGGTTTAAATATTTGTAACAATCTCCAACCTCCTTTTGGAACTCTCAGAGTCCATTTTCTAGGCCAAACACTGCAATTATCACAATTGGTCCACATCCATTACAAGTTTTTTTTTTCCCCTTGAACCTTCATTCACCATTATGGGACCATCCTTACATGGATTTTCTACATCCATTGGACCATGATTCCCTCAAAGTTTCCATGACCTCTACAACAACCCATGGTTCTCTACAAACCCTCAACATCCTTTGTGGCCCTATGTTCTTGGTGCTCTCATAGTCATCATTATTGTAGATTCATACAACCATGTCATCGATTAAAAATCTACATGCAACATATGGAATCTTGGGTGAACTCATTTCATCCCTTTATAATCTTACCCACACTTGTATGGCTACAATAGAAAAATAATAATTGATAGAATGTACATAATCCATCTTCTGCAAACTTTATATAGGTTCCATGACCTCTACACAACATTTTAGAGTTCATATTATATCTCTATTTAAAGTATTCTCTGTTGTCTCAAATTGTTTTTTTTTTATGGAATTTCATTTCGTTTCTTAGTTTAAGAGACATCAATGGTTGAAGTATCAAAGGTATGTAAAAATGGCCACATGTACTTTGATTTTTAGGAAGAAATTTCTCTCTCCATAGGATACAATATAGCAAGTACCTTATATTAATGGAAACATATATTCGACACCTCAAATGGATCTTTAAAATAATTTGATTTCATCATCTGTGATGAAAGATATAAAGTAAATTGCAACTAGAGGTCCACTACTAGAAAAATAAGATTTTTCGATTTCAATTTTTTATTTTATACTATTGTAATTATTCTTTCCCATGTAAAATAGCCCATAAATTATAATCATTATCAATAATAATATTTCCATTTCCACCTCATTTATGGGTCATCCACAAACTGAGGGTTTTGGATTAACCACAGAAAACCCTTCCTTCAATGGCACTAGACACATTGTAATCATGATGGTATGATGAACATAATGGGGTCTTTCTTTTTTTAGCATGAGTGAGATGATGGGGACCATCATTTTCTAAGGGGGGGAAAATGATTTGAATGTTAGAGTGGATTATAGTCTAAGTTTGATTGTATGAATCATAAAGTAATATTTTTATGTAAAAGAGAACTTTATAGATATGTAATTTATAGAGTCAAGCCTAAACAAGGTTAACTTCATCAACAAGACACCTTATAAGAAGGAGATAGGAAGAGAGTTAAGGGGGGGAGGAGAGTTCCCAAAACTAGCCTCATTGCATGCAATGGTTCTTCTAAATGTAATCTTTATTCTTCTTCTTCTTCTTCTTCTTCTCTCTCTCCCTCTCTCATATTTTTTGGTGTATTCAATTCATCTTTTTTCATAAATTTCTTGTGATTAGTTTCATTGAATATTTGTATGTTTTCTCTCCTCTTCTCTTGGCATTCAAGCCTTCTCGATATTATCCCTCAAGATGTGGATCATGTAGGATACTACTGGAGAATGGATGACTATATTTCCATTAAGTCGTTGGTAATGCTAGCTAATCATGTGCTAGAAATACATCATTTACTAGATGAACCTCATGACCTATGAGAATACAGAGAAATGGAGTTGAGGGTGTGTAATCCCTTTATGTGAAGAACTAAACCAACGTACGATAAGGTTCCTAGATGAGAGATGTGTCCTAAATATGTGATGAAAGGAAGGAGTGATAGTGTGGACTGGTGACTATATTGCTATGAGAGAGACCTTGTATGTATGCCTAAATTGGTAGTATGAAGAGTCATTTTCCCATCCTATTCATCATTTTGTTGCTATCTTGGATATTTTATGAGGTTCTATTAGACAAGATGAAAATGTTATTGAGCATAGATATGATATTGATACAAGGAGAAAATTGTGATTGGATATATCTAGTGGTAGATGTTATTAATGAGTTGTTGCAAAGATATGGAGACTGCACAATTCATGATGAATGTTGGAGTATATGTTTATGGTTGCATTCATTTTAGATAAAGAGAATGGAAATTGTGAAAATGATTATAATGTGGTATGAAATGAATATGGTGTATGTTGTATGTGTTGAGCCATCGAAATCACGTGTTGGAGATATGCATCTGTTGTAGGAGGAATGGTATTCTTCTTGAACGAAGAAAGGATTCTACGTCGAGTGTGCAACTGGAGTAGGGAAAGGTCATCTTGCACTAGGAAAGGTTTCCTACATGGGGCCGTGCTTCTACTTTGAGTGTGAAATTGAAGTACACAAACTCATCATGCATTAGGAAAGGATTCTACTTTGAATGCACAGCTCAAGTAGGGAATGGATGAAAATAGGAACCAACATAAACCACAGTGGGAGGGTGCACTCTAGAGAATCAAATATGAAAAATTGTTATGGAACCAAAGAAGAAAATAGTTGAAAGTAGGTGTCAATATTAGGTCTTGGTGGGAGGGCACATCCAAGAGAACTAGACTTGAGATAATAAAGATGAATATGAGTAGTATAGGTGGGTCATGGAGACAATGAAAAAGATCCTCTTGATATATTTTTACTAGAGCAAGGCTTCCACTTCAAGTGCACAACTAAAGTAGAGAAATAGTTGAAAGTAGGTGTCAATATTAGATCTAGGTGAGAGGGAACACTCCAAAGAAAAAGATATGCACTCTACGATTGAATATGAGTAGCCTAGATGGGGAATGGTGCCAAGGAACTAGATCTACAATTGCTACCAAGAGATATTTTGTTGGATGGAAGATTTGAGAGAACTCAATGTTGTATGACAAAAGGATCTAGGTGGGCACAAAACCAAATATCATTATTTTGAGAAATGAATGCATATACTACAAGGTGATATTGTAATGCAAATGAAGGATGTATATGAGAACAATTGGAAACTTTGTATGTATATTATTTCTTTGAAAGTTAGGACCACAACCTTTGGGATTAGTTAACACATTAACAGTCTAAATAACATAGGTAGGGTAGCTTGTTTGAGTTGGAGATTATATATATATATATATATGGGGCCCATGGATTCTTATATAATTAGAACATAAATGGTGTGTCAATATGCCAAAAGCATAGTAATGAAAATTATGGTTATGATGATAATAAATAAGAGAATATATTGATTAAGAGATTGAGTTGAAAATTATGGTTATGATGATAATAAATAAGAGAATATATTGATTAAGAGATTGAGTTTAAAGATAAAGTCCATGTGAATAGAATTATTAATTATGTGAGAAAACTATGGGAAAAGGTAATAATAACTTGACCTTGCATGCAAGTATATAATATGATATCTAGAAAATAAAGCCAATATTAGTCTACAATCATGCACCAATAAAAGAAATAATATATATATTCAATCTTGTGAAGTTGTTTGAGCCAAACTACGACATCAAGTCATGCATGAAGAATATTCCTAGAGAATGAGACCATGGTGTATAGACAATATAAGTTGTGACCAAGTATTGATCCCAATGTTATGGTATTAGAGCATAGGTCTTGTTTCAATCTTATAGATTACACACCATTCAAGAAGAGACTACATCAAGAAGAGCATCAAGAACACACACACATACTAACATAGTATTTGTTGGAAGGTTAACGAACAAAGTTTTTATTCCATCTTCATGAGCATATATACAATAGAGAGATGGTTGAAGTGGTTGTACCTTCTCTAACTAATCATTTGTTTATGAATTTATCCCTTTATTACATATATATTTACTTACTTTCTTATGTTTGATGATATGTGATGAATATTACAAGGGCCTGATAGGCCTCCCAACATCTCCCTCACACTCAAATCCTTGTTCATCCTGAGAAAGCGTGAAACAACACCCTAGGTCTCTACTCCTTCATAAGTATCCTTATTGTGCATTGACCATGCATACCAGTCTACATAGATAACTCAGCCACAACAACCATTATATATATAAGAAGATACATGTATACACAGTTTATTGTGAATGGATTCCAATGGATTTGAATGACTACATATGACATATCCCAACTCCTTCATCTCCATGCTTTCACATTATATGTTAGTCGAAGGGTGTCCATTTCTGCCTCAATCCAGTTACAAAGTCTACTCCTAATAGAAATTGTTGGGGTGCACTCTATTGCAGTTCCAACAATCTGTCACTCATAGGGGATATTTTTTGTGGAATCGACGAGGGTCTACATCGACAACCTATCCTAATATTCATTTCCTTTATTTTTTCTCTCCCAGGGTGTAACATCCCTCTCTGGCGCACTGAGAAAACTTATTCGTTGAGGACACTTGCTCTCAAGTGATCTGGACTTTTATGATATTAAAACATTTATCCTTGATTATGATGCGTTATGATAGATGACATGATGTTTTACTGCTTTGACATAGACTGGTGCTATTGAATCAATTTTATTGAGTGTGCAGGGTTTTGGACCTTGAGGGTGCAGAGGCATTGATGGAACCCCTGGGACTCCGGATTGAGTCAGGGAGTGTGCTATTTGGGTTGATTTATTTACTGTGATATTTCATTGATTTGATGATATGATGTGGACATGTTCTTAAACGATTGTTGATGATGCAGGCTGAGGATAGCTTGCTGACCATACTCACATATGGAGTAAAGGGGCCACACACACGATTTCCAGAGAGGTTGAGGGAGAGGTGTGGACAACAACCCTTCCACAGCCTACTAGCACTCCCGCCGTGGCTCGAACTATAAATTAATGATTACCTAGTTCGAGAGGATCCACGACGTCGTGAGGGCCTCGAACTATAAATTAATGATTACCTAGTTCAGAGGATCCATGATGTCGTGAGGGATGACTGCACTGCGACAGTCTCTCACGATGATTCTAAGGGGCACACAATAAGGCAGGGGCCTTATTCCTTAGAGCCCTTAGTCTCCCACAAGTTCACCTGGCGGAGTGTTGACTCCAGGGGTTATTGATGTCTACCAATCAATCAATTTAGTGAGTGGCACCCTTGGAAGCATGTGGTGCATCCTAAAGGGCACGTCGCGAAAAATAAATGAACGAGGCGAGTGGGACCCTTAGACCACGTGGTGCATCCTGAAGGGCACGTCGTGCAAAGGAAACAAACGAGGCGAGTGGCACCCTTAGAGCACGTGGTGCATCCTGAAGGGCACGTCGCATGGATGTTGATGAAGGAACAAACCTAGATGGCCCTAAGACATTTAACACATTAAGAAATTCTTAAAATGACTTCCCTAAATAATTGTCGCCCAGTTCAAAATCTAAGTCCTAAGTCTAAAACTTCTCTAGGGTAAAAATTTAGTCTAACCTTCAGAAAAAGACCCTAAAAATAAAAATAAAAATTTAAACTAAAACCCACTTAAGTAATAGTTTAGTCTTCATAAAATTATTGGGGTAAATGAAGATAGTAAGAATTTAACTAACACTAGTGGATTTAAAAAATTGCAAAGAAGAAATTAATTCTTAACTTGTGAAAGTACAAAAGATATTAAATTAATAATAAAAGGAAAAGATTAAATAGCGCAACTGCCATTTTGGCTTTAATGAAAAGGGAAATAAGGGAACAATAAAAATTAGGAAACTAAGGAAATGGAGGAAACATAATAAAGGAAAGATGGGAACTTATGGTAAAAAGCGAGGTCAACATAGTAAGGAATCTGCAATTAAGAACCTTCTAAAATGAACTAAATTAGCAACTTCATTTTAGGGAAAGTATTTAAACCTGAAGGGGAATCTAGGAACACCTAGGAGTAAATTTAGGAGCAACTCTAGGTGGGTGAGAGAAATGAGACAATTAATAAATTTAAAGAAAATAATTATTGGAGGAAAGAGGGGGATGGACGACACTTGGGCTAAGGAGAATATTTAGAATATTTTTATTAAAACTAAATTTAAATGTGATTTAGGGAAAGTTGGAGGTTCTAAAAGTCTATAAAAGAAAGGGAAGATGAGGAAGCAAGGGATCGACTGTTAGCGTAACGTTACGCTGCCAGAATTGTGACTTGACTAATTACTTGTGAGGAGTTGGGATTTTCCAGCTCGGAGAGGAGTGGTATCTCGGCCTTGCGAGGCGAGCTGAGAAGCTAGACGGACCATCTGGATTCTGTGTGGCCCCTTTGCGGATCGGGGGGCTAAGGGGGAAGCATAGTACCCCTAGAGATTGGCTGGGAGGTACCGGTGTAGTCTCGACGGTCAGCGAGCAGGAGTGGGAGCGACATG
This sequence comes from Picea sitchensis, assembly GCA_010110895.2. Taxonomy (NCBI): domain Eukaryota; kingdom Viridiplantae; phylum Streptophyta; class Pinopsida; order Pinales; family Pinaceae; genus Picea; species Picea sitchensis. The sequence goes on from SNQJ01S0088439.1 coordinate 22,576, forward strand.
GAGCAGGAGAGGCACGGAGCGCGCGGTCATCACTCGAGGCAGGAGTTAAGTCAACGGTATGGTTTTTTTTTGTTGGTAGAATAGGATGCATTACGATCTATCTGGTATCAAAACATTGGTTGTAATTGGATTTAATGGATGTTTTATTTTTCTACTCGGCGATCATGAGTGTAACTGCTGCAACTGCTTATTTTTATTTAAAATTTCTCCTGTGATACAATATCATTGATGCTATCCTGTACAATTTGATACCCTATAGGTTTCTGAGTATGTAGCACAACTAACAAGTTTTGGAAGACCCTCTTGATAATAAAATTTCCACTGCTGCTACTTCTTCTGTAAATGCAGTTATTTACCTTTGTAAATTAAATAGATAAAGAAAAAGAAATTGAAATCGTTCCTTCCTCCTTCTGGATTTTATGATGGAAATTATTTCCGAATCAAATCTCGTAGTTACAGGACTGAATTTTTTCTTGAATTTTACATATCTGGAAGGTATTTCGTGTTCTGAATTCATGTACTGTAATATGGTATAATGAAATTTATGTTTACGATTGTACGTGATGTAATTTAATTTAGATCTTGAACCGAATTGTGACCATTTCGAGCTTGAAGCGAATCACTGAATTTGCGTCTATTACTCCCTGCCAACTGGTTGAATTCACGTCTGTTTGCCTCTGCTCCACCTTTAAACCCTTCAACAGTCCACCATCTGCTCTGATTTTTCCCAAGAATGGGACTGAATTGGCGATGTGGGTACAACATCTGGTGCCGAAGAAAAAGAGAAACCTTGCAAACCACACCCACAGCATGTTGACACCGCCCACAGGTTTAGCCTCCCTTTCCTTCTAGATTTTCACGGTCAAGGGACCTCGAATAGCCTTCTGGAATGCATGCATTCCTCTGTCTTAACTTCCGTTTTGCTGGTGCCTGGCAGTGGGCGTTTTTGGAAACCGTGGCCATTGTATTAGACGGCGAGATCCTTGCTTGCGACCTGGCAGGGGCCGTTCTAGCTTGGTATTGGATTGACTTGATGGTTGTAGCTACCCACGACCCCTTTTGTTTATTTTGTCGGCGTTTTTCTAATTTGGGAACCCCGTTCTGCTAATTGATTTTCTTGCTCGGTTGCTTAGTGGGTTAGGTAGACACTGCAGATAGATGTTTGCGCTGATTTTTAGAAATTTATGTTTCCAACATGTGAACTGGCAGAATGTTATTGGTGACCGTTGTTAGCCTTGTTTTATTTAATGAAAATTTAATGACTGCTGGAAATGACAGTTGGTCGCAGTAATTCTCTAAATTCTAGTTGGGATCGTCATAAATCAATAATGACCATCAGTTCTTTTGCAAGAAATTGTTAGAACCTTAAACTCTCAGACCTCATTTACACCGCCCGTCTTTCTAACTTTGGACAGGATCTGCATACCTGGGCATCTTCCCTTTTCCGATTTATTTGATTTTGTTTTATAATTTAATTTTAGAGCATAACTTACTTGAGGATTTAGGTATACCTAGATGTTAGGCAATGCATGTCAAGATTTTTATTAATTCTTTAAGTTCATGGAGTGAAGAGTTCTGACGTAAGGTTTATTTTAATTCACCAAGTGGTTGAACATGGAATGAATGACCTTATGTAAAATTTGTCAAACATATAAAAGTAATCAAGTTATAATTCCTTGGACCTTGATCTACCCTTAAGTCTCGTCTCTAAAGGTTTTTTTTATTAGGCTAACTCTTGGGGAGGTAAGGGAATCTTGGAGTCATACTTGGTAAGTTAAAAATTGCTCCTTAAGAGATTTGTATGATGGATATTGGATATTTACCTTATTTGAGACCCTCATTTTACCCTTTTATTTTAGAATATAATCAACAAATGCATTGACACACCCTTATTTAAAATGGTCCTTGATGGAATTACTTTACCTGTATTGGCTTTAAGTTATATAAATTTGTTACTCACAAGACCTTCTTTAAGTTACATAAATTTGTTACTCACAAGACTTTTAGTACTTGTAGCGTTAATCGTAATTTGTCAAGATAAAATAATTTGTTCTAATTACTGATAATTAGGACGAAATTTATGATAATCTAGATTGATCAACCTGTCCATCCTCACTTGTAACTTGATTATTCTTGATGAGATTGGTTGGTTACACATATAATCGTCTTGTCTTCTATTGTTAAATTGGAATAGTTCTATTTCCCTTCCATAAAATCTTGATATTGTATATAATCAAATTGAAGGAGAATGGTCTTGTAACATTTGTTATTTGGAGATAAAAGTACTTCTTCAGATCTTCTTTATTAATTTCATCATTTAAGTTAATGTTAATGAATGTTTATAATGTTGTGTCAATGATTTTAGGATTTAGCATCAGTTATGTATATATAATCGTTGTGATGTTGCGTTAATTATTGGTTCACAATTATTGGCTACCCAATTATAAATTTAGTTCAGTGAGTTAAGGTTAATGTGAATTTATTATGTTGTGAAAAAGATTTCGAATATTGCGTTAATTATGGATTTATGATCACTGCGTTGTTGATTACAATCATTGGTTCCTAATTATTGTCTATCGAAATATAATTTTAGATCATTAAAGGAATGTTGATGTAAACTGTTGTGTGCTTGGTCTGCTTGTGTCGGCCGGGATGTAGACACCTCCATGTTCCTCAGAACAGTTGCCAGCCCTGAGATCTTAAATGGTTAAAATCGATGGGAACCTAGGCTTGAGCGTTGCTTATGTGTCTTGGAGGTCCTAACCATTGCAGGGTAGGATGGGCAGGTAGTCAGTTTTACTTATTTTTGTGTGAATCGTCATTTATGAATGCAGTTATTTATTGTGCGTCCTTGTCATCTTGTTATGTTCATCATGGTTGCATCTTATTCGTCGTCGGGTGGCGATGCAGAGTCAAATGTGTTGTTTGTTTCCCTTGTACAAGCGCGCACACACCTTAAACAAAAAATAAAATAAAAAAAATCTTTGCACCTGTTATCAGAGTTTGTTGTCGTGAAGAATGGGAGGTACGTTACACAGGGAATCGTTCTGCAAATATTATATGAAGGGAATAATCATTTCAATCATTCTTGTGCCATCATATTATCTTTTAATTTTTGGTGTCTATGTGTGTGTGTGTGTGTGTCATTTGATGTCTCCTTATTGAATTCCTTCAATGACTACACAAATTTCATTATCAATGCTCATTATGAATGCTCTTTGCAATTTCTCTACTCAATCAACTATTTCAAAACATTCCTCCATCAATGCACAATCTTTCAATGAAGATCTCAATGTCTATATTCTCATTATCATTCATGGCTATGCTTCTTTAGGCTTTCATATCTTGGAGTAATGAATTCATACTACATGAAGCATGACTCATTATGATCGAATTCTAAGACTCTAATTTATGATCATGACTCGATTTAAAAAATACTCTACTGACTCGAATCTATTATGACTCAAAGAATCTTTTTGTCGCTACCAGATTTTTACATACTTCAAATAAATGTTTTCAACTAGATATAGTCTGACATCGGTGAGAAATTCATCCCGTCAACTAAGAATGACTTACATTACATTGGTGGAAGAGATTTTCTACTCTTTAAGATGCATGCTTAACCCCCTACTATCATTGACTTCATTTTTTACTCAATTGTACACTTGGATCAGTCGAGTGATATACAATTGTTATAGATAAATCCATCCTACAAATAAGCCACATTTCCCTTGGATCTGTCCTTGATCCAAGACAAACACTAGGTATAAATATCTACGAGGTTTCCCTAGATCTAATTAGAATAGATCATTTTTCACTAAGAGAAGGAGAATGACATACTTATTTATCAAAGGTTGTCCTCGCATGTCCGAGTGATGCATCTCTCGAGATCCTAGATTTGGCTTCTGAGATCTACTTCATGCACAAGCAACAAACAAATTCCAATTCTACAACTCCTAAAAGTGTTAGGAAATAACAAACTCAACTCAGATCTGATCTAATCTCTCAAGGATAGATCATATCTACCACATATAACTGAATATGATAGTATGGAAGGGGAAAACACATAGATATATATTATAAAAATGGACAAATAAATCAATTTACATTTACCTTGAGTCTTCATTCATTCCTCCTAGTTCTAGGTTCCTAATTCTCCTCCTTAGCCTCTTGATATTCTCTCTCTATTTTTCCAACACAACCAAACTCTTGCTCGCCATCTACTTGATTTGGCCTCTTCTTATAGGAATTTAGAATATATTGGAGATAGGCTTCATGACATGTCAATTAGGTGGTTAAAAGTCATGGATATTTTGATGGCATGTGCACTAAGAAATTATAAGTCATAAAATAGGCTTGATGTCATGTGAGCTAAGCAATTATAGGCCATGCATAAGTTTCATGCCTAATTATAATTTTTTTCCAACCTATTTTGAACCTTTTCTCAAGTTCCATGCTCAATTATGAGCTTTTTCCTCAAGTTCCATGCTCAATTATGAGATTTCTCCATCTCACTATGAAATTGCTTTTCAATTATGAGTTTTTTCTCAATTATGAAATAATTTTTATTTCATAGTTATGAAATTATGATAAAATAATTATTTCCTTATGAAATAATTATGAGAATTTTACTCAGTTATGTAATTCTATCCTCATAACATATAGTAACATGCTTGAAAAACCTATGGTGGAAAATACAAGTATAATAGATCCCCCTAATGTATACGGTCATAGGAGGAACTGATAGAAGAAATACATTATGAAAATTCATGGTGATGAGTGGCATAAGGAAGGAGCTCAGAGATCAAGGAACCAATGCGTACCTACAATCAAACATCAATTCGACAAATATAGATCATCCCCAAGGTAGGCATATCCATGCTCAGAAGAGAAACACAACATGGTCGCCAACATAATACATTGTAGATCCATGAAGTGAAATGCAAGACCATGGCCATGGATAAGTACACAATAGAACCATGTCATCAAATAGATCATAGCCACGAGAAAATACAATGTGGATTTATGTCACACTATATACATTGGGAAGACAATAAGAACTTAGGAAAGTGTTGAAGACAACAAGCACTTAGGAAAGTGCTAAAGACAACAAGCACTTAGGAAAGTTTCCTCGAAGTCTTCAAAGTACTCATACATAAGTGATATACTCCATCACAACTTGGGAGGAGTGTTGTGAATGAAGGAGGTGGCCCCAAACCCAAGGTCCTCATCCCAAAACCTGATCCTATGAATCTACATCATGCAAATAAATGAGCTAATGTGGAGCATGGTAGAAAATGTATGATTACCGGTCTTTGATGTATGTTATTAACAGATTTGAGGGGATCCCCAATGATGAAATGGACCCAAACGTACCTAGTACAATCTAGTGAGTGTGAATAAAGGATATGATGTTGAACACTTATAGAATCAATTGATCATGAGTCAATGATTAAAACCCACTATCGAATGCGAGGAGGCTTTCCACTGAGGACTTTGTTGAGGTGAGGAATGGAAAGTGCTCACTCAATATTTTTTGAATCTTACTAGGCTAATATAAGATAGGTGGGAATGTCACCCTAGGTTTATATCGTATGCAAAAATTTTAATCATCCCTCAATAAATATGTCCTTGGGTCTAATTCTATCAGTTATATGTTTCCGCTAAAAAAAATGTAAAAATGTTTTGTATAAATGACTGTAGAATAAATGAATGAAATAAAGAAATAAATACAATCTAAAAATTATAAATACACAAGTCTCAATTGAGAAAAACAAAATTTTATTAATAATATATTTTCTGAGTTACAACCAGATTGTCTCTTTTCAAACCCCTACGAGGGTGAGGACCAAGATTAGACTTACAAGTCTAAGATATAATTTAACATCATACAAAGACAAATAGTGTCTTAAATAAAATGAGCAAGACCAAATGCATTGGATCAACCAAGTCACAATCCCACGAAGTCTGGACTCTGCAAATAATCTTAATCAAAACTAAAAATTAATTCATATATTCTAATAAAACTACACATATTTCCAAGATAAATGAATGACCTTTTGAAATGTCAAATATCAATGCTTCTTAGTCCTTTTTTCTTTTCCACCTTTATAAATATCCTATTTTCAACAATAGGATTTATCCCTTTTAACCAACTCAGAAAATGAAAAGATGAAATTCAGAAATCTCAATATGAAACAAGAGAAAAATTTATTAGAAGTGTTTCTCTCTAATTCATCATGTATTTTTTGTCCTTCTATTCTTCCTTTTATTCTCTAAAATGTAGTTGCTTAAGTAGTTGAACTATTTTTTGTTACTAAAGTTAAATAACTTTAGTTAATAAATAGGACACATAATTTTATTGATAAGGATAATTAATAACTAAATAATAACTAAATAGGTGGGGTCCCCCTCTATATGCACTTCTTTACTTCAAAATAGGTAAATAGTTTTTCCTTGTCGCTCCATAATATCATCATCAAATAAAAATCAACATCATATAGAATACCATAAATATGCATTCAAAAATACCTTGGCATAAAACCCTTGTATCTCCCATAAATAAAACATGATATTTTGAAGTTTCAAAAATAAATATCATTGTTTTCCATTTGTCAAAATATCATCATAGTCATATATCATGAAAAATACAATCAAAATAGCCCAAGGAATTTATTTAAAAAAAAATCTTCTATTTCCCTAATGAAGTCCTCATATTGAGAATTATTTTCTTCCAACTGGGCTACCTCTGGATGCATATCATCTAAACTTCTCTTCCCACTCCTTGTTGATTTTATCTTTGAATGAGTCTAAGAGGAAGATGATTTGGCCATGTGGTAGAAACAAAAATTTTCTTACCTTTATCAATTTGAGAGCCATGTGTTGTAGTTTTGTGATCTTTTGGAGGAGGAGGAGAAGGAGGCATATACTCATGTGTAGAAGTTGTGTGAACATGTAACACTAGGTGAACCAAACGTAAATGAAAATATGTACTAGAAACAATAGTATGAACTAGTGGATGAGGGGGGTCAATAGGCCATTGATTAGCACCATAAGAGGGATTAATAGGTAGATTACCTTATTCGTCATTATGAGGTTGAGCAGGGGACTCGAGAATGTTAAAAATACTAGGGTGAGGCTATAAAATAGAATGAGGGATGTTTGGGGTTGAGGCAAGGCATATTGACCACCAAGTTTCAAATGCCCAATTTGAATAAGCTGCTGGAACTCATCAAAGTTAGCATCAAAGTGAACAAAAAGTATTAGTTTGTATGTCCCCCATTGATATAAGAAATAAAAACAATGCTCAAAAATAAAAAATAATTTTTTTATCGAAAATGGTTTCATTGCATAGATCTCTTCCTCACAATCCCAACACAACTTAAATGGGCTCAAATAGAGTCAGTATTGAAAAGATATGGTGTTTTTTCAGTTTTCCTAAACATGCAAAAATTGTTGACTGTACAGACTGTTATCACTCCAAGAAACCCTTTGTGGTTGTAGACCAAAGGTGCTTGGTAACTTCAAGTAAAAATGTTTTTTGTGTTTTGTGTAGATTGATCAGTGAGATAACTCAATTCAAACATGGTATTCAGACAGTCAAGATGATAAATACAACTTAAATGGGCTCAAATAGAGTCAGTATTGAAAAGATATGGTGTTTTTTCAGTTTTCCTAAACATGCAAAAATTGTTGACTGCATGCATCGTTGTCACCTAAGAAACCCGTGGTTGTGGTATCCCAAAGGTGCTTATAACTTCAAGTAAAACAGCCAGGTTTTGTGTAGATTGATCAAGATAAATCCCAATTCAAACATGGTATTCAGACAACCAAGATGATAAACAAATGAACCAATTCTCTCATGGATTGATAATCAGTAAATAAATTTGTTCTTCGCCCACTTAAGAACAAATTGCTCATAAACCTACATAATAAATGTAGGGTCTATCATAATGAAGAAACTATTATTATCAAGTTATGAGATAAACAATGAGATAACAGCCATTCAAGGCTAGACAACTCAAATAAAAGTACAAAAAGAAGGTGGAAAACTGATATCAAAAGAGAAAGAAAACGGTGATTTAGTATTAGCATCAATGAGCCTATTACATATGATATTATGTATCCAAAACTCCACTCTATCTCTTCATCGTAGCTTTATAGATTTTATTAAGCTGTTCCCTGTGATCCTAAAATATGGACTGGCTTTTGCTAAAAATAGTAAAGAAAAACTAATTTACACAAATGTAGAGATAACTCCTCAAAATGAGGGTGATCTTAATGTGCTGGTCCAACATCTGTTATAACAGTTTGATGAAGTGATGAATAGCCTTCCAAGGATCCCTCTCGCATAAAGATTTCATAAATTCGAATGACTTGATGAGTCGCTCTATTCATTCCTAAACTCCTTCAAAATGAACAAAACTTAGCCAAAGACTCCTTTTTTTACTTGTCTTTCCCAAAATAGTCTTTGGATTTGATGGAATAATCCACCACCTGTCTAGTCCCAATGGTTTCATCTGCCTTTAATTCAAAATTTTCAAATCTAAGGAAGTGTGGGTAACATTCTCAACTACATAAAGCTTTCCACAACAGATAAATCCGTAAAAATAATGCCTCATTGGTAAAGTTCCGCTTCCCCTTTCCACAAAATACTAGTCAAAAAATTCTCACTGTTGTTGAAAGAGGACAGATTTCAAAATCGCAATTTCATTACAAAAAATCCATTTTCATATATGAATAGTCGATCGACATCTAGAGAATCTCATCTTTCCAATGTTGTTGTCAGATCTTAATTTTGAGCTTAGGAAGGGATTGAAAAGTTCCCCTGAAAGTTTAAGTGTCATTTTCCATTTGCAATTCAAAACCCTAAACGATCCTTTGTGAACAATGTCTGATATGGAAACAAAGATTTGATCCTCGATGTTGCTAACCCGGGAGTACAGCCTCGCTAGTCGCTGATAATCTTGACTTCAAAGATGCCTCTTTGTAACATGTTAGTCGCTGGAAAGTATGTAATTCTCTACTTACCTCCTTTGTAGAAGACCTCCTAACATGAAACATGTATCTTTGACAAAGACGCTTCACCGAACCGATTTTAAGAACCTTTGAAGATTTGACACTTTCAACAAATACCGACTCCATTAGAAGCCGCATCTCTCCTTAGTCGTTGAAAGTGGGCACTTTCCACAAGGCACAATGAACCTTTTGAAAACACTTTAGTTGTGGAAAGTAAAATGACAATTTTGAAAAAAGAAGACTTTACAATCCAAATTATTTAAGTCAAAACCAAAATCTAAAATTTTGTAGCTAAAGGACTCAACAATGAATTGAGGAACTATCAATAGCCATGGTATCCACCATAGAACCTGACCAAAATGACGATGCTATTTTAAAGCACATTTGGCTCCAACCGGGATGGGCATCTCCCCGTGAGATGACCAAGAACCCAGGCTTCGGTGAGTTTAGCATTGGGCATTGAGTCATCTTCACTTTCGATGGTTACCGAGCACACACAAGGGCTCTAAACCAATCAAAACATAAACTTACAATAAATCGAAACTGTCAGCAGTAGTTTTCTCATGCAGAAGGTCTCTATGAGTTGTAAGTGAAAGCAAACAGCCATACACCTCAAGTACATGCATTTTTATTCTGGATGATCTCCCAAAAAAAACCCCAACTGATATAAAATACTAGGGATCCGCTTCAAATAAGATGCTTCATGGGCCTCGCTAGCTTTCTTTTTGGAATTTTGATATCTGTATTTTCTAGTAAGTGTAAGAGTGCTAGAACAACTTCTGCAGACTGACAAAATACATCTTCACCGCGGGATAAAGACAAATTTCTTAATACAAATGAAGCAGCTTCTTCAGATACAAAGTATTTCATATCTTTTATCAAATAAATCCTCAGCAATCTTTGATTTCCTTCAAGCTTTCAATAGATGTGACACACCTCAATAAGCTATAGACAAGTTGAATTTTCCATCTTTTGCATTAAACAGTTTATTGCCGATAAAATAAGTAACCAATCACACCTGTGTAAAAAGAATATCTCTCTGCAAGTGATGGATCTTGTTTTGAAGATACAAGGAATGTCCATACGCCACAACACCTCAATGTCAGAAGCACTAATAATCCTTATTTTCAACCGGTTATTGGCATGATAGTGAATGAAAGAACCAGTTGGAAATAAAGATTATCAGTGCTTCTGACATTGAGGCGTTATGGCGTATGGACATTCCCTCTATCTTCAAAACAAGATCCATCATTCAAGTTAAAATCCCTTAAAACATTTGATGATCCATAAAGAAAGCCTTTTAGAAACATCTTTGACATAGGATCCCGAATAGTTAATACAATGACCAAGCTGAGTTATGGCTAATCCATCTTCCTCATTTCTACTGACACAATTCAAGTCAAAAGGAAGCCTTCCAACACTACCAGACCTTGTGAAAAGTAGAATCATTTCACTTTTGAAACTATAAACTTTGGCCAAATTCTCTATTCAAGATTTCATAAATGGAGATTGTTGAGTATATGACTTAGAGGATATCATCCCAGCATCTTCCATTTCAATTTCCATATACCGTTTTCTAAAATGAACTATATTGATATCTTTTAGCTGGTCACTTTTTTTACAAACGGGAAGTTCTTACATCAAGACTTTATTTATCTAATAGAACA
>SNQJ01S0088439.1:33270-65360 GCA_010110895.2 Picea sitchensis
TATTTGATCTATTTCTTGAAGCTCCTCTTGAACATCTTTTACATAGGTTAACAATTTCATCGTATGATTCCTTAGATATGTCCCCTTTTCCAAGCATATTCAGCATATCTAGACAGTCATCCCTTACTCCTTTTAATAATATGTTTTTAAGAATATCTTTACTTACATTGGGGTGACTGGAGATTTGTAGATTATATTGTAGCCTTTCTACAAAGTCCTCCAGATTTCCATCCTCTTTCTGCATTATCTTAAATAGTTCCTCCCTTTTTTCTCTTGTTTGGCAATAGTCCTGGTATTTATTCAGGAATTTTTGTTACATGGCCTCCAAGACTCATGAACCATCTTAGTGCATTTCCTTTCAATGTTGCTGGAAATAGTTTTAATTTTTGAGCATTGGAAATGTAATCATAACTTCTGCATAATATATCAAACTCAGAAAGGAATTCATCAGGATCCTCTGAAGAAAAACCATGAAAGTTAGGTAGTGTTGAGAGTGGAATTTTCTTCATGGGGGCTACCCCTCTAGGAAGATAACCAATAGGAAATCCTAATGTGGAGAAAGAGTTTTCATCATTTACCTCTTCTTCAGGACCTGCCTGTTCTTCATGATGCAATTCTTCATTGGCCTCATCCATGTTTTCTTCTTTCTGCTCCCCTGTTGCACTTGCTCTGTCCTCAATGTTTCCTGCTGGTTTCTCGACTGTATCAGGACTCCAAACTTCTTTCCCCATTTCAAAGTTGGATTGAAATGAAGGCTGGGATTTTTGTTTCCAAGAGTTTGGTCATTGAGCAGCAAATTCAAACTTTGATATAATCTCGTCAATATAAGTCTTTCTTCCTCCTCTTCCTTTTCCCTTGCCACCTGTAGGGTCAGTGTCTTTGGGGTCTCCGCGTCCTCTCATGCAATCTTTGTATTTGAAAAATCATAAGTTCTTTCGAAATCTATAATTACCTTCCCCGACAACGACGCCAAAATGTTGGTCACTATAATTCTTATTTAACTAAACAATCAAGTGCTACATAAATTGTCAACCCAGGGAAGTCTGTTTATTTCAAAGGTAATCACGCACTATATATGCTCAATCTCAAAATCAACCTAGAGTTGTAGTAAAAACATATTAATCACACTTTGCCTTGAACAAACTAAATTTCTAACTTGAATCACAGGAAAGCAATCTACCTATTGCAGAGTTCAATGTTTAAAGAAATAATTGTCCAAAGAATCCTGGATTACATTAAATAAATAACAAACTGGAAAATAAATCCTTCAAGACACTGCAAAAGGAAAGACCAACTATTCTATAACCAGAGAACATAACCCTATTCCCAAAGAAGGAATCTTCAACACCTATTTCTGATCATCACACTTCATGAACTCATTGCTTAGCTAAAATATTTGACACACACTGAAGGCTAACTATCTCTAATAGAGAACATGACCCTATTCCCTAAGAAGGAATCTTCAACACTTGTTTCTGATTAGCACACTTTCATGAACTCATTAAAATAATTGACATACATTGAAGGCTAACTATCTCCAACAGAGAACAGGACCCTATTCCTGAAACAGGAACCTTCAACACCTGTCTATGATTATCAAGCTTTCATAAATTCACCAAGCAGGATTGCTAACTAGAATGATTAACAGTTACCCAAGCATGAATCATATGAAAACAATGTAACAGCAAGACAAAGTTCAGTAAAGTAGTGTTTCAGCAAAATAGAGTTCAGTAAAGAAGTGTTTCAGCAAAATAGAATTTAATCAAGGCATGAAAAAAAATAACACTAACACTCTACAAAGCTAATGGGTGAATCTTGTGAAGAAGGTGGGCCCTCCCTTCTCACAAGATTCCCCTGAAACGAAAGGAACTAGAGAGAAATTATCAGAACAATCGTTTATTCATCTGTCAACAGTGTTACATTACAATCTGAAGTAAAACACGTCCCTCTCTATAAATCCTTTCTTAGTTCAGAAGAAGATCCTCTCTAATGATGATTTCCTCTTATTTAAAGAGGAGAATCCCTTCGAAACAATTTGATCAACAAATTATAGGTGTACATATGAGTCTTGTTCTTAGTCAGATCGACTTTCTAAAATGGAATAGGATATTCTAGTCTCCCGCAACAGAATGCTATTACAAGTGTTGAGTGAGGTGTTGTTGTTGCAGTTGGAGTAACAAATTCTTTATTTGTCTTCTTGTTACTGTTGTTGTATGTTGTTTCAGCATCGCAAATCACGGGCTGTTTCATCCACGGGATTTGCGTTCTGACTGTTTCAGCAACTTGGTCTTAGGCAGCAGCAATGGTTAATGCTAGCTTGAGGTGCAACTGTTGTGGTCAATCTAATAGCTTCATTGTTGTTTCAGCATCGTAGACCACGGAGAGTGTAACGACTTTTGTGTAGTTGTTGTTTCAGCATCGTAGTCCACGGAGAGTGTAGCAGCTTCTGTGTGAGTCATTGTTTCAGCATCGTAGACCACGGGGAGTGTAGCAGCTTCTCTTGTGTGAGTTGTTGTTTCAGCATCGTAGCCAATGGAGAGTGTAACTGCTTCTGTGAGTTGTTGTTTCAACATCATAGACCACATACTGTTTCAGCCACAGGATTTGCGTGCTTTGACTGTTTCAGCAACATGCCTCAATGCTAATCTATAGTTCGAGCTGTTTCAGCACTTATACATTTTTTATCAATGGTTAAGTACGAGAGTAATGTAAAATTATGTGCAAAACAGATTAAACATATAGTAAAGAGAAGAGAGTTATATACCTTTGGAAAGATAGGGTAAGGTGATAATGTGAGTTTAAATGTGAGTGAAACAAGGGTGTAAAGGTAGCAAAAAGTGTGGGCAAAAAGGTACATTGTAGGGTCCTAACACCAACCACCCTGAAATATAAATGTAGACCAATCTATCACAACCTATATCATTGTAATTGATAACTCATTTTTTCTATTGTTTCTGATATTTTTGTCGTTGCTATTGATATCGATATCTCATCAAGATTGTAGCCAGACATTCCTCATACCAATATTCACAAGAGAGTTCTCCAAATCAAATTCCTATGAATCTCTAAGACATATATGATCCTGATTTCTTCAGAAGATACACAAGAAGACATACCTTTAACCTGTAGTTGAATTGATTTTTAGATCCCTAATATTCAAAAAAAAATCTTCACATGTCTACGATCCATACAATTCATGCTTTCATATGTCTTCACTTTTCCTCACTGCAACCTGTAGATGTCCGTGCTTTTCCTCTTGAAACCCATGGATTTATGCAAAGAATTGAGATCATTTTCTCTATACACTTGGTTCCTGCAAAATTATTCCTTCAGTGAACTTCGTTGACTTCCTCTCACTACCTCAGATCTGTTGATTAGTATTCACATAAGGAATCTTCAATTGACTCTTCTTTATGTGTTAATGAGGATCTCGTGATGACATGCAACTGGCATGCATGTGAAACTGACATGAAACTTGTTAAATTTTGTTTATAACTACTTTAACATGCAACTGACATGCATCTTGTTAACTTATGTTTACAATTCCTTTACATTGACATGCAACCTGTTAGCTTCCTATTCAAGGATTCACATCAATGCCAACCAATATTTCAGCAATTCAATGACAATTAATCTTTCAACAACTAATCTTTCAACAATTAATCTTTCAACACATCCATTTTTGACAGAATTGTTGACGGTTTTCTATTACGTTGTGTAGATGATACAATAGTCCATAAAATTTTGAAACAAATTCATGGATCAACAGATTCAAGTATTCATGTTGGTGTTTTTTTTGTTACAAAAGTCAGTGCATTCAAAGTTTAACCTTCAATTTTTAAGGATTCTTATAAATTTTCACAGACTTGATTTCAGAAGTTTGCAAGTCGAGAAAAATTTTCTTCCATGCCTTTACAACCAGTTCTCCATTATTTTCCTTTTTCTAAGTGGGGATTAGATTTCATTGGTCCTATTAATCATTCATCCTCTATTGGACATGCTTTTATTCTTACAAAAACAGTCTATTTCACCAAGTGGACTAAAGATATCCCACTCAAGAATACAAAGGATGAAGAAGTAATCTCATTATTGGAATCTAATATATTCTCTCGTTTTGGTATTCAAATAGAAATCATTTCTGATAATGGACCAACTTTTATTCCTGTAAAATTTACCCAACTTCTTAATAAATTTGGAGTGAATCTATTCATATCTTTGGTATAAATTTACTCTGGCGTTGGATATACAAAGAAATTGAGATCTTTGGATAATTTATAGTGAATGAAATTATGAGTACTACCATAATCAATTAGGACTATTACCTTTTTATTTTTGATATATCCTTCGATCTTGAGGGTTTGAGTAGTGTTAATTCCATCCAATGCATTACATTATATCGTGGGAGTCAACTCTTCAGAAGAAATCGCTTCTACATTTTCATCTTGAGAAGGTTCTTATTCTTGTTCTTTTTCTTCTTCCTCTTCACAATCTGTGTAGAATAATTTCTTCTCACCACACTTATGTCCCTTACTGTACTTGTTGTCACAATTAAATCATAAACCTTTTTCTTTTCTTTCCTCCAATTGTTGAGGTGTCAAACTTGTAGGTTGAGGTGTTTTAGATTATTCTCTCTATGGATGTTAGGAGTGGTCCTTCTAGTAGCCATAGCCATATTTTTAATTTCAACATTTCTTGCCACCCTAAATGCATTCTCCAATGATTTGGGTTCCCAAAGGCTAACTTCATGTTCAATATTATTTAAAGTTCCTATGCATACATCAATTAGGTGCTTGCCTGGAATATTTTTTACCTTTATATTCAATCTTTGGAAGTTCTCAATGTGCTCTTCAACTAAACCCTTTTTCTTGAGATTTATCAATTGGTTAAAGAAGGTACTTCTCCTTGTATCCTCATAGTGTGCCATCATTTATTTCGTGAAAATTGTCCAATTGACAAGTGATTTGCGAGAACAAAGGCATCAATACCACACAAATTGATTGGGTTCTAAATATAAATAAGAAATTCATACCTTTTTCTTATGTGGCACATTGTGTAGATCAAAGAATTTCTCCATCTGAAGTATCTGTGTGATTGGGTCCATTCCATCAAAGTTCCTCATAACGATATTAGGAAATTGGTTGGTATTCAACCCAAAGTTGGAGTTTCTCCATTCTTGATTCATTTTCCTTGTGTCATCATCATGAATTTCATGGGAGGCATTTTCACTTTCAGGTGTCCTCTCTATTAGGAAATTTTTCAATCCTTCCATGATCTCCATTTTTAAATCATCCATCATCCCTTGTAGTTTATATTTTGTTACTATCTTATTTTCTAAATAATTTATGTCACTATGCATTTCTTCACCTTCATCAAGAGTCCAAGTAAGATTTTCTGGAGGCTTATTTTGTGTAGAAGTTCCCTTTTTTGGTGGCATGTTGGCTAAGTATCACTTTTAAACTTTGATTTCAAGTGGTTATTCTAGACGATCTTTCTTTTGTTTTATCTCCAAAATTTATGTCCTTCTAGGTATGAAGATTTTTTTTATTTATTTCTCTGATATTTCTTCTCTGCAATACCACAGATCTGATCAAAATTGGATGTGCCATGTGGAAGTTATGGTAACTTCCCCACAACTTGCTAATTTGTTTTCCTTCCAGGAGAGTGTAGTTGTAAAGACTGCCAAGATTGAACTATATGATATTTGATTATGAAAATTGTAACAAAAATACTAAATACTATCCACTATCCAATGAAACTGGTCTCACTTAATTTGGATACTCACCGAAGAATATATCATTGTTTTTCCCGAAAGACTCATTTGTGACTAGTTAATATGACTAGACAGATACACTATCTTGCACATGGTGTATATACAAAATTATGATGACCCAGAAACTGAAATTTTTACAGTGTTGCCTTGATAATTTCTATGAATATACTCCATATTTCAAGGTATGATAGATTACAGAAAAAATTTCATATCGAAAATTCTGCGATGACTAAATTTCGGATGATTTGAGAACCCTATCATACACAGGATATATCTTTGAAAGTATAGGGCCTCAAGAGATAAAAATTTAACCCAACGTAACTTGATCTATCTACTAAATATTATCTAAGGGGTTCCTTTTGAAACGATGTAGAAAAAAATATAGCAAAAATCTGAAGGTGTCTTAGATGTAGCAGCGAAACCCCAAGACCTTGAGCTCTAATACCGAATGTTAAGAACCAAATATCAATATAGCATAGAAAAACCTCAAAATAAGTACTCAACGCCTTGAAAAAGAGAGAATTTCAGATGATAATCCTCCTCGAGGGGGCAACCTCCTTATACACCACATAAATTTCCAAATACAAGATGATTCCAAATGAAAATATATCCTTGGTATATATAGGATACTACAAGGTACAATTACAACTAATGGACCCAAGCCAAAATAAATAAAATAACATTAATAATGTAATATGCCCCAATTAAGGGGTAATGTGCCACTATTTAGGGCTTAACATAATCATTCTACTTCGTCCACTTACTATCCACAAGGAAATGGGAAATATGATTCCACAAATAAAAATGTGATTAAGATTCTAAAGAGAATTATAAATGACAAACCCTGTCGATGGCACACAATACTTACTTATGCACTGTGGGAAAATCAAACTACCACCAAAACTAGTACTGGTCATACGCGTTTCTAACTGGTATATGGCCAAGAAGCTATTATGCCTATCTAACTTGAGTGAACCTCCCTCATATTAACATTGCATGATGAAGAGTTGAATTATACAAACATACCTCCAAGGATAAATGGCTTGTTGGCCCATGCGGAAGTATTTATGCGCTTGAAAATATTTAAAAGAGACAACAATTTGTCAAAAAATATTTTGACAAGAAAGCCAAATCAACCATTTTTGTAGATGATAAAAAGGTATTACTTTGGGATTCTTCTCATGCAGCCAGATGTAAACAGAACAAATCTTAGAATCTTTTTTTGGTTCCTTACATAATCACCTCCATTGTTCGTAATAATTCTTATTTGTTGAAATACATGGATGGGTGCTTGTTCTCCTATACAACTAATGGTTCAAATTTGAAACACTATGTCAAACTTGGATGAATTTTATTATCTTCAATGTTTCATGTATATAATTTTTTATTTTTTGCTTGTACACTTGTGTTTCTTTTTGTTTCTTTTGTATTTAATTTTGTTGTTTTAATTTTAATTTTTGGTGTCAAAATTGATTAACTGAAGTTGTCGGTCTGATTGTTAACTGGAAAAATTCCATTAATATGTTCTAAAACAACAACAAAGTTAAATAAATGTTTTCAGTCCTCAACACTAATTTTGTAGTTTTTGTTGTACCTATAGATGTCTTGTTTGAACTTGATGATTTCAGTTGTTTCCCTTCTTATTCTTTCCCATGTTTCCCTCCATGAGTGAATCATTTCAATAGCATATATTAAAATTTTGACAAAATATGTTGACAAGAAGAAAGACACCGGTAAAATTGATTTAAGTTCCAAAGAAATAACCAAAAAATTCCAAGTTCTAAGCCTTCTATAAGTAGACTTCCCTATTGAGTCCCCATATGTTGACTCAGAGTTTTTGTCACCCATATTAAAATATCACAAATTATTTTGAATCCTATTATTATTTATACTATATAACTAATAGGTGGGGTCCCCAAAAAGAAAATGAGAAAAAGTTGGTCTTCTAAATATTATCCTCAGCATGATATAATTCAGCTTTGTCATCTTCAATCATTGATTTGTGGTTATATCGGTCATGCATATGGTCGATATTGAAAAGATTTATGTGCATGGATACAAAAAAATATTTAACATCATAGCAGTCTTGATGGACTCTAGAAGAATTCTTTTTCAAAACATTCAAAGGCAAATGAAAATAATCAACACATATATAAAAGCATTGAGTCATACAAGCACAATATTATGAAACTTACATGTTATGATGTTTTATAAGTTTTGATTGTGTTATGAGTTCTAAATTGATATATGAGAATCATAAGGTGCCTCACTTATATCATGGTATTTGGTTGCATGGTGTAAAGTGTTGGTTCTATCATTAGAACACTCTACTAAAAATCACACTTTTAATATAGTGTGGTGTATGGATTTGATATATTTTACAACTCATATGTGAGCCACATTCATTTTATGGAGTTAAATTTCTGTGGTTATAGTGAAATAATTCACATATAGAGCATCTGATACATGATATATGCAACTGTTATATGGTTCATAGTTAATTCTTGAAGGTTGCATACAATACTTAGTTGTTAGCACTTACATATATCACATATGATATAGTGTTGAACGTATAAAATCATATGTCATGTGGTATATAATATATGTGGTTAGATCCAGAGTAATCAACAATCTTTGGTTTCCCTTTATTGTTGAACTTTTTGGGTATCATTTTAGGATGCAATTTCCAATAGTGGTCTTCATCATGTCCATCTTTTGAACAGTGTTTCCATGAGATTTTTTCTCCCTCTTTCTTGACTGAAGCATTCTTCCTTCCTTTTCCTTTGAATTTCCCCTTTCCTTTGTCTCCATTATAATATGGCTTCTTGCATCCCTCTTTAGGAGCATTCTTCCCTCTTGGTTCTAAATTAGTTTCTTGTACACAAACTTCATCTAGATTTGTAGGGTTAAACATGAGAATTGTATGTCTCAAGTAGTTATGCAATCCTCCAATGTATTTGAGTAAAGTTTCTTAATAAGAAGATAAATATATACCCAAACTCAAAGCTCTTCTCCTAAATTGTTGAGTGTATCTTTGCACATTTTTCCCTTTATCTTGCCTAATTTTTTGTCAATCCATGATAGCTCTATGCATGTATGCTAATGGACAAAATTTCATTTTAATTGCAACAATAAAATCATTCCAAGAGGATAACATTTACCAGATTTCTTCATGTCCTCTTGATTTTTGGCTTCCCACCAAATGAGTGCTCCACCTTCCAATCTAAGATAAGAAAGTTGAATTTTAGTTTCATCATCTTGGATTCTTTGTATCCTACAATACACTTCAATCTGATTAATCCAATTATCCAATTTTTCAGCATTTACCTCTCCATTGTACATAGACAATTCAAGCTTAATATCAAGCTTAAGAAAAGGAGTTTGTGGAGGAATTTTACCATGTTCTTTTTGAGAATTTGGAGATGGTTGTGAAATGATAGAAGAAGTGGAAGATGGAGATGAAGGAGGTGGAGTGTCACCATTTCCTCCATTTCTTGTTGGAGTTTTATCGCCATTACCTTCATTTACTCTTAAAGGATTTGAGATTTCTCCTTGCAACCTTGCATTCCTCTCCTCATATAAAACTTTCACCATTTCTGGCATATCATAAAATGATTTTCTGGAAGTTCCCTCTTCTGAAGGAGGAATTTCATGACTCTCCTCATGATCCATACTTGGTGAATGTCTCCTTGAAACTTGAGGTGATTGAATTGTTCTCCTTCTTGAAAGTTGAGAACTTGGCTCCACAAGTTGTCCTTCTCCTCTTGTGAGCTTCAACCTTGTAAGCATAAAAAAAAAAAAAAACACTTGCAAACAAATCAAACCTTCAAAAACCTTTTCTTTAATAACAACTTGATATGAAAATGAAAAGGTTTGTGTATAAAATTTGCAAATGGAAAATGTATATGTCTTGGGAAATTGGATCAAGTTGAAATCACAAAAAATTATTGTGTTTTTTAAAATGAAAGAAAAAAAAAGTCATAAACAACCATCAAAATAAGCACATAACATAAGAAAATGATAAATAAGTTCACCCCTCTATTGGGATACATATCTTGGTCTAGCTTCCAATGGATCATTTTCATTATATTCTCAAATGTATTAAACCAGTACTTTACAATGCTCAAAATGCAAAATAAATGTCTCCAATGGGTCCAAAATGTCCAAAAACCCTTGTCTGGGCTCTTTTTGGACCTGGTTTGTCCAAAAAAAGAGAAAAATAATCTTCCTCAAAGTCTTTTCCCAATAATGTTGTCTCTACTCTCCAAAATGCACCCACTATGTCAAAACTCATCTTCTAATCTCCAAACCTAGCTCTAGGGCACATTTTGGGTTGTGGGTGATTTTGGTGTGTCGTTAGAGCAACCAACACCCTTTCGAGTGGAGATTTTGGTCTCATGGCCCATGTTTCCAAGGTCTGGCCCTAGTTTTCCTCACTCGTTGACTAACCCTCTCCATGAATCTGTGCTCAAAAAGACTAAACATTTTACACAACAAGGAGGTGCCACATGGAGACCCCTAAGCAGGCCACGTGGCACCCAGACATTGGTCTGCCTAAAAAAATAACACCTTCCATGTGTCGAGAATTGGTTGGTGCACATCACCTACTCGCCAAATCACCTGCCCAATCACCCTGCCTCATCAACGACCCAACCACATCACCTATATGGTTGTACGGTCTATATAGTCAGTTGCCACATCAGCCTGTATAGTCTGTGTTAACTCCCAAAATAGCACCGTCATTTTGGTCAGGTTCTATGGTGGATAGCATGGCTATTGATAGTTTCCTCAATTCATTGTCGAGTCCTTTAGCTGCAAAATTTTAGATTTTGGTTTGACTTAGAAATAATTTGGATTGTAAAGTCTTCTTTTTCAAAATTGTCATTTTTACTTTCCACAGCTAATGTGTTTNTTTATAAGTTGAAGAGGATAAGGTGAGGAGGTTAGGATGATCCCACTAAATCATGAAAGTGAGTAAGATCCAAACCATTCGGATGCCACCTCACCATAGAAGCTTCTCCTTCTAGAAGATTCGAGAAAACACTCATTTTTCCCTTGTGCTGGAATTCTCTCACCCTAGCTATATAGCAACCTTTGAACACCTTGCACCCTGGCTATAGTGAAACCTGCGAGAATTGGTCATTCTCGCACTCTGCCTATATAGCAACCTGCGAACATCCCTTTTTATAAGGTTTTTACATAGGAAAAAGCAATTTCTTTTCTCAGGAGAAGTTCTTCTCCCTTATCTCTTTAGGAACTCAGGCCACTGACCCCTCTAAAGGCAACAAATAGGTTTACATCATTAACGATCATAGGGATGACGAAAATAATGTGTAACAATGGGAGAAAGGAGAATCACACCAAATTTATGATCTCATAAGTGGTGCTGGAACAGAGATATTTTGGCAACAAGAGACCTATGATATCATAGGGAGAAATCAGTGAAGTTGTCATCATTTGGATCATGGATCTTTTGAGCAAGGGGAAGACAAAGAGGACTTGGTAGAGCAACTGCAATTCATCTATGGCTGTAAGCAATGTTTTGTTCTCATTAATATAATTTGCTTGGCCTGTTTCTTTCTATTTTGTGTCTGATCTTACATGAACTTATCGTTGATAGATAGATCTATTTTCAAGCTAATATCAAAATAGTAGGAAGTGGTCGTACTTTGTTTGTCTACAATACTCATCGAGGAGCGAGAGTTTGGAGCTCAACTCGGAGCGTGCAGGGACAAACGTCGATAAAAAGGTACTTTTTTTCTCCTTCCTCCTCGTGTATTAGTTTGTATAGATCTAAAAGGAAGTCAGTGTCCATGTTAAGAACTTTTTGTCTTAGAGTTAGGGTCTAGCTCTTTGAGGCAATCTACCTTTCCGCAGAGAGATTTTCCTACAACAGAAACTATATGTTACACATAAAAAATACTCACTTTGATAGTGTTGCACCTATCACAGCATATATATAGATTAGACATCATCAAACATTAAAAAACACATGTAAACATCACATAGATCTCAAAATATATACTCATGTATATATCATTCGGTCCACAGTGCCATCCAAAATGTTTACATACAAAAATACATGTATCCACAGGCCAGTGAAGCACCTTGGTACAAAATGGGCTCACCAGCCTATATAAAAAAATCCAAAAATACATAGAGCACCACTTAAGGTGCCTCTAGAGCACCACCTACTGCCCCTCCCTCAAGCGGTGATCCCCCACCCACTACTGGTCCCTCCTGACCGGGAGGTAACCGTCTGGTCATAGCAGCACCTGCTATTGTTGCTCATCGTACCACGGCCCACCATGGAGGTGGAATCCCCACACACTGCTCCAAGATGCCGTCATCCTAGATACGTGACCACATTCCCTCAGACACACACTATAGCATCGCCTCCAGGCGACGACGTATATCCTCAAAATCTACTCTGGCATCCACCGGAGGAGCATGTGATGGCCTGGCACCTGGGTCATCAAACCGGCGTCTCCTCGCTACTCTCTCAAGCTCATCTAGTCTCACCTTGACATCCTCACACCGACATCTCTCTCCTACCTGTGGTCCTCCCCGCGGCTGTCTCCATGGCGCCTGACGAGCCAGCGCCCTCAGCAACTCAACCTCGCACCCGCGAGGTGCCACATCTGAACATACAAACAAACAACAGAGAGTATCATCATCTATACCAAATACACATGTCATGCTATCTCAAAAACAAAAAATACATATCAAACTCATCAACATACCTTGATGGTCAAAAACCTCCCGTGGAGGTAACACCATGTTTGGATCCTCCCAAAGTCAACACCAGCATATGGGAACTACAATATCACCTATGGCATCTACCGCCACACCTACACTGCCTCAGCTGTGAAGAAGTGGCCACCCTCGCCACCACCGTGGTGAAGAAAAATAGTCAACCACCACCTTAGTCACGGCTCTCGCGCCCCAGGAGCACCCAATAAAATCCTAGGGTGCAACATAGGCACCCTCTCCAAAAACTAGGCCATTAGGATGGACCCAAAGGCAAACTCTCCTGTATCAGTGGACCGACAATGGTCCAGCTTCCCTACCATCCTGGCATGCAGTGTAAGCCCCCAAGCGAAGTGCTCACTGGCCAGTACCCTCTCCATCACACTCAACTGACCACCACTAATTCGCTGAGTCACAAGGGACCCATACACTCTCACAATCATCACTGCTATGCAGTGATGTGCTAGAGCATCCATCACTCCAATGCTCACAATGGATCCTGACATAAAGTTCTCCATCGAACATAACCTCTAGCCCACTGTCACTAGCGCCACATCCCTAGGTAACACTGGCTCCACTAGTAGGGGCATTCCCTGAAACGAGAGCCCAGTCAAAAAATACAAGTCCTCCACAGCAGTGAAGGAAATCTGCTCTCCCTGCACCATGAAACAATGCAGGTCCAGAGTCCACATCCAGATAAGGAACTGTAGGAGATACTCCTGTGCCCGTATAAACGAGAACTCAAAGAACTTCAACAGCCCCTAGGCTGCTAAAGTAGCACGTACCCCCGTATCCTCAATCACCACGGCATCCCTCAACTATGACCAATCATTCTCTCACCAATCGACTAGCATCGTGCACAATGATCTCCTGCAGCCACATAAAACAATCCCAAGTCAGCCACATTGACAATCACAAACATTAAAAAGGTAAGTTTTACACCTGTCAACCTTGCCCCCAAGGCGCGGTTGTTTAACCCACAGGCATGCACACATGCACGCTTGTTCACCCCACAGGCGTGCATATTCACTCCACAGGTGTGCACTCATGTGCGCCTGTCCATCTCAGAGGCGCGCATGTAGGTGTGCCTGCTCACCCTACAGGGGCACCTCCATGCACCCCTATCAAGAACACAGACGCGCATCAAAGCACGCATGTCCACTACACAGTCGCGCACACATGCGCGACTATGTAGCCAACAAGCACGCACATAATGCATGCCTTAGCTCCCCTTATGGACGCCCCCATGTGTGGCTATCTGGAAAGTAGGCGCACACTTGTGCATGCATATTTCTGGATCACCCATGCACTTGGGGGCCCACACCACTAAAACCCCCTGTACAACCCTCCGTATAGCCCCTGTCCAAAAATGGAAAACCTAATTCTATGCAGGATGATCAGACTAGTAACCTGAAGCTCTCTAATCCTAGATCGACTACCTCATTCTCCCAGAATCTCCAAATCTCCTCTAAATACCTCTCGTCTAGTCACTCTGGCAGCAAGTAAAAATGAGGTGACAATGTGGGCCCTACAACTATATATAGGCCTTTCTGCCAAACTTCCAAACACCATTACGGGAGCTCCGGGTGTCCGTTCTTCGATCTATCTTCAGCCATGGGATTATCATCCCGTCATCTACATCATGACAATCCCTAGGCCACTTTTGATCCTTAGCCACCGGGGAACCATTTTTTCATACCCCATCCAGTTACGCCTGCTCATGTTCAAAGTTATCAAATAAATGCTTGTATGATTTGATTCTCTTCAGATATTGTTCACGTAGGGTATTTGGTTTTCATGTGTGCAAGTATTTGGTCATCATACATCAACGCCACCCCTTCAGGTATATAATGAACACTGGCATGTAATCATTCCATGTGAATCTCTCTTGCATCTCTAGTCACACCCTCTAACATTTACCTCTAGGA
This sequence comes from Picea sitchensis, assembly GCA_010110895.2. NCBI lineage: Eukaryota > Viridiplantae > Streptophyta > Pinopsida > Pinales > Pinaceae > Picea > Picea sitchensis. The sequence goes on from SNQJ01S0088439.1 coordinate 47,719, forward strand.
TCCCCATCTCTGGCTCTGTAGTACCAACACCTCCATTTGCATCTTTGGTACTATCACCTGGTAGCACTCTCCCCCACATGAGTTGTCTCATTCATAGCACCCTTTTGCACATTGACACTCATGTTGTTTTTTCACCCCTTTAGGGATGGGAGTCCTGATAGTCTTACATTATGTCGTGAATCAACCACATACTCATTCTCCTCATTTTTCTAGCTTTCCCATCGGACTCCCAGATTATCTCTTCAAGGTTCTATTCTTGACTGCACCTCCGTAGTATCATGAACCCTCCATTTCATCTACAATCAATTTTCCCATCTACAAATTTTCCTTCATTCCACCTACCTCATACAAAAACCCACCCAAGGGGCCCCCCACCCTCCACCAATTCTCCAAGAAAACCATGCCCTACCTGGGCCAACCATATTATATTGGGGCACTCATTTTTGTATTTGTACACTCATCCCAAATTATTCTTTATTTATTATACAATTTCTTTTGTTTCCAACATTTTCATTACCTTTTTGTCGTCACCTTTGGCGACCTTCTTCCCTTTTTGGAAAACACAACCCATGTCTCCCTTGGTTGGGGAACTCCTTATCATCTACCCTGGTTGACATCGTCCATATCCTCTAAGTATCCCACAGTTCACTTACCTTTTCCCTCTGAGTTTGTTCACTTTGTCCCGCCTCTGGCACAACTTATCCCACGTCTTGTTGTCCCCCTGACACTCGACTTAGTTGAACAGTTGTGGCCACTTATACTTCACATATACCCCCAACCAAGGGTAGTCTTGAGTCTCCATACATCTTGACTTCGACCATGTACCTCCTCCAGTTCCTAACCTCACCTAGTAGATTTCATGAAGCCCTTTTCTTCAGGGACTCGCGTTCCCCTTTTTTCGACATCAACACAGTTTTCCAGAAGGGCGACAGTATTTTGATTCTCATTACCTATCCAATGAGATATCTCGGACGGCACAGGGAGAACCACAATTGCTCCCTGCTGTCATTGACCCCCGTAACATTCAACTTCAACACTTTCTCATGTTACGGTGGGTCTTACTTTACGACTATTGCAGTTATTTCTTAGATTTGTCGAAGACCTCTGAACTAGGTTGGGCTATCAATGCCTACAAAATCTGTGACATTTCTTACAGATGTCACTACCTACCATTCAGAGTATGTTCCTCTGTAGAATTGTCTTTTGCCTTTATCACGACCACCCCCGAGGGCACTGCATTTGTCTACATCAACAAATTATTCCTCTTTTGAGTTACATGACACGAGCATGGGGCATGCCCGCCTCGTTTGTACATAGTTTATTTTTACACACCTTATGGAAGGTCGAGTTCTACAGGTTCCCTTCTCCCTCCAACGGATAACTCTTGAAAATCCCACTACCTCTCTCTCTCTCTTACAACAACACTCTCAGTAGAAGAAACATTGATGGATTTCAGCTATACATATGCTCCTAACCTCATCCATCAGGGGGCATCTATTATCACTGAAATTTCGTCCACAAATGGTTACAATAATTCAACATCGTCAAATAGTTATGAGGTCACCCATGGACCAAAATATCACAAAAGCATTCCCAAAGGGTCAAAAACTATACAACTACTGCAAAAATTAAAGGGCGCTATGAAGACACAAGGTGCGCGCGCACATGCGCAAAAAATAAACGCAAGAATCGTGCATAGGCACACGATGCACGATTGTTGTCGCAAAAATCCGTGCACCTGAGAAACAACACATTTATGAGAGTGGTCGGCCTCCCACCCACTTCTGATTCAGCTTCCAAGTTGATTTGACACTCAAATCTGGACTGGATTTGACTGGGTGGCTGGTCCAAGACCTAGAAATGCCCTAATTAGCCTCTTTACACACTACAAACTAGTTGGACAATACCTCAAAGGAATGCTATAAAAAGGCCATGGATACACTTCATTTTTAAAGGAATTCATAGCAAAGTTATGCTGCCACTATTCTCTTGAGGAATCCTTTATTCTCATCAAGAGTATACTAGCATCATTGCATTGGGCAATCCATCTCACCCCTTGAGTGGATTAGCAAAGAATTCTTTCACCATGTTCATTTTTATTTTCAAAGTTGTAAGAAGAGATTATTTGTGGGGGTCCAAGAGCCCTCCCTTGGAGGAAGAAGGGACTCATAGTCCTCTTTCTTCTTAGTGTTTTCTTTCACTAATATCAGCCTTATCATTGGTGGCATGGGTCTAATTGTTTATTTTGTCCTTATGTCCCTATGCTCATTAATTTAGTTGTTGTTTTATTTCTTAGTTTATTTCTTAGTTGTTCTTTTATATTTCTTTCTCTAACCCTTTTCCTTGTAGCTATTCTACTTAGCAAACCCAACTAAGCTTGCAAGCACCTCTATTTTTCTCACTAAGGTGACGAAAGAGGCACAACACCATGATTTGGTTGTATCCAGAGAAACCATCAAGAATTGATATCTTTTGAGATCTAACCACCTTCTGTAGAATGTAATCCATCTTAGGAAGTGGATAATTGTCTTTGAGAGACACCTTGTTTGGATTCTGAAAATTTACACACAACCTGATCTCACCACTTTTCTTCCAAACAAGCACTAGGTTAGCCACCCACTTGGAAAATATCAAGAACACTATAATTTTGGCCTCAAACAACTTCTTTACCTCCTTTTCAATCAATGGAAGCAGTAGAGGGCTTATTCTTCTCAACATTTTCTTGAAAGGTTTACGATCATCCTTGATTGGAATTACATGTTAAATTACCTTAGTATCATAGACCTTTAAATATTCATAACTCCATGCAAATACATCAGGGAAATATTTAATTAGGGTGATATACCTCTGTTTAATTTCTAGACTGAGTGTCTTGGACAGTTTGATGATCTTGGGATCTTTCTGAGTCCCAATGTTGTAATCTTCTATGTCCTCGTTATTTGCAGTGATTTTAGGATTTCTGGCTACATCATTGTTGTCAAAAAAAAATTCCAATGGGACCAAGCCTTTGGGAATAATGTTATTTTTGAGTTGTACTATATCTCTTCCAACAATATGATGTTGAAAATAGTCATCATTGGTGAACACAGTTGCATCTTCATTCTCTTCACAACATCACTCATCATCAATATTTGAATTAGCAAATTCATCACTCATCTGAAGGAATCTTTCTACCTATTTTTCATCTTCAAATATTTGCCAATATTTAATGTTTTCAAGTACTGTTGGCTTATGCTTGACTTCAATTTCATACTTTTTGTTAGGAAAAAATGGAATTTTGAAAACTGAGGCTGAAGTAGCTAGAGAATCAAAAATTAGATTCCCCCCCCTAGTAATAGCTTCTAAATTGTATTCTGAAAACTCTTCAAGAAGATCAAGTAATATATTCCTATATTCCCTCAATCTAGGATGCTTGGACTGATGCATACCCTTTACCTAATTTATGACAAGCTCAGAATCTCCATGTATAACTATCCTCCTAGCACCCAATTCTTTTAAAGTCTTCAATCCCAAAATTAGTGCCTCATATTAAGCCATGTTATTGGTGCAATCAAAAGCAAATTTGTAAGAACATAGTTTTGTACCTATCTTTGGAGGGTTAATCCACACACCAACTCTTGCTCCTTCTCTACTAGCAGCTCCATAAAATCTCATGTTCCATATGTCATCCTCTTCATTATTTTGTTGATTTGTAATTTCCTTTGTTTGATGATCAGATTTGTCTTTGATGGTCCTAATAGTCGTTGCCTCCTCATCTTCAAAAATCAATTCATTCTAAAAAATAGAGGAACCAAACTCAATATCTATAGAGTAAATAGGATGATTGTTTGGTTGGGTTTTTCTACTCACCATGTACTTGAGCAACACTTCTCTATACAACCTTCTTTCTTGGCCAAAAACAAGGATAGTAGCATATGAAATATCCATTTGCAAAGTCCCTTTCAACTTTGCAGCCCAAGATCTAGATATTTGCATGCCAAATTTAGGAGGGATGTTAGCAACCACCACATCCATGATTATATTTTTTGATGGAATTTGAGACAATGATACAACCAGATCTTTGACTAAACCCAATAATTTCACCTTCCTTGAGTCAAAGGAGAAAAGATCCTTTTAAGGGCTTGTAATATCTAGGCCCAACTCGTCCATGACTACCTTGGGCATCAGATTATGTGATGCTCCTGAATATAACATGACATTATGTAAGTTCATGCAGTGAATTTTAAGACTAACATAAAAAGGGGGGACATCATCAACATCACCACTCTCCTCCACACATGGGCCAAACAAGATGGCAGGGTGATCATCTTGCACATTCAAGGTGTTAACTCCCAAAATAGCACCGTCATTTTGGTCAGGTTCTATGGTGGATAGCATGGCTATTGATAGTTTTCTCAATTCATTGTTGAGTCCTTTAGCTGCAAAATTTTAGATTTTGGTTTGACTTAGAAATAATTTGGATTGTAAAGTCTTCTTTTTCAAAATTGTCATTTTTACTTTCCACAGCTAATGTGTTTTCAAAGGTTCATTGTGCGCTGTGGAAAGTGCCCACTTTCAACAGCTAAGGAGATCGCTTCATCAATTGGCGCGCTGTTGAAAGTGTCAAATCTTAAAAGGTTCTTAAAATCAATTCTCGGATGGCGCTCTGTCAAAAACACATGCTTTCAACAGCTAAGGAGGGTCTTCTACAAAGTGGCGCGCTGTGGAAAGTGCATACTTTCCGCAGCTAACAGGGGCTTACAAAGAGGCACGCTGAGGAAAGTCAACAGCTAACAGAGGTTGTACTCCCAGGTTGGCAACATCAAATCAAATCTTTGTTTCCATATGAGACATTGTTCACAAAAGGGATGGTTTAGGGTTTAAATTGCAAATGGAAAAATTACTTAAACTTGCAGAAACTTTTTTTTTTTTTCAATCCCTTCTGAGCTCCAAATTAAGATCTGACAACACCATTTACGCTGAGATTCTCTGACAATACGTCGACTATTCATATATGAAAAATGAATTTTTATGACCGAGAGGATGATTTTGAAAATCTGTCATTTCCAACGACGTAAGAAGGCAGAAATTTTGACAGTTAATTTGTTGAAATTAGCGACTCCAGCGACTAAGGGCGTTTTTTCACAGACTTATCTTGTGTGGAAGCTGTACTTGGCCCGAGGCTCATTCACGATTTTGCCCAGATCTGAAATTTTCAAATTAAAAGTAGATGAAACCTTTTGAATTAGGCAGGTGGTGGATTATTCCATCAAATCTAAAGGCCATTCTTGAAGATGTAGAGAAAGTCAAGGGCATTTTTATTCGTTGAAGTGATTTTCAAGGCAAAGGAAATGATAGAGGATTTTTGGCACACATCATCAAATTCAATTCCACTTTCAAGGGAGCGGATCAAAGAGCCTTGGAAGGCTGGGCTACACTTCATCAACTTTCAATTAATGTTTGAAGACCAAAAGATGAGGTTGACCTCATCTTGAGGACCTCTCTATCTTTTGTGAATTAGTTTGACTTTCTATTTTAGAATATCAGATCCATTGTTTTAGGATGCAGGGAAACTGATTAATAAGAGGCTATAAAGCCAAAGAAGACATTTGGAGTTCTAAGGGGTTCAATATTGGAGAGAAGTAATAGGCTATTATTTTCGGACTTTTCATTGTTAATACAGATCAGAGGTTCCTTTCAATTTTGATTGTCGGTTTTCCATCTTTCTTCTGCATTATTATGTGTGTTGTCAAGCTTTGAATGGATGTCATCCCATTGTTTAGCTCATAGCACGATAATAATTATTTTGATTAATGTAGACCCTACAACTGTCTTTGGTTTACAGTTACAATCTTTCTTCACCCATTTAAAGCTATCTGGCAGTTAATCCAATCTTTGAAACCTTTGTCTATTTGTTTATCATTTTCATGTTTGAATACCCAGCTATATTGAGAGTTTTCCCATTGATCCACATCCACAAATACAAAAACATTCATTTCTTAAGTTGCAAAGCACCTCACAGTGCGCAACCACGGAGGGTTTCTTTGGAGATAACAAATAGGCCTTGGATTCTTGGTGACGAGTTAGAAACTTATCTTCACGGGGAGCAGCAATGAGATCTATTTCTTGATGATAGACAAGGAATATACACTATCAGGTTGTAATCATCTATACATGACTCCATGAAGGGCGGATTCGGTGGCGATTCCACAATATTCAAATGTCAAAAACATTTGCTACTCTTTTAACAAGGAGAGTTTTGCACCTCTTGACTTCTTTTTAGTTCTTGGTTTCCCACATCCAATACCTGAAATGTTGGAAGGAGGTAAATAGAAATACCACTGACGTGCATCGCCATACAATGAAAACATGAACACCTCCTCAAGTTTCATGAATGCATGGTGCTATTAAATCTGCGACATGAAGATGTTCGTATGAAGATGTTTATGTACTTATTGTATGGTGATGCACATAAGTGGTATTTCTCTTTACCCTCTTCAAGTATTTCGTCTTTGAAAGAGTTTCACAAAGCATTCAATCAACGTTGCAAAAAAATTCTTTCCAGATGAGTCTTTATTTGATAATTGTTGTGAAGAATTTGTTTCTTTAGTTAGGGAAGGATCTCTCCATCATTTTTCTAATGATCTTCATAATGTTGTGCCTTCTCATCAAGATGAACCAAAAACGGATGATAAAGGAACTGAAGATTCTTTTATTAATAATACTTCTGATTTTTCATCAATCTGAAAATTTGTTTCTTTAGTTATCCATCATAGGATCATTTCCTCTCTGAGGTTGATGAAGGTTTGGTTACTTCTGAAATTTCAGCTGTCCACCAAAGAGATGATGAAATGTATGCATGCTATGGTTAATGATCTTCATGAAGTATCTTTCTGTTGAAGTGAATAATATCCATTATGATCAGAAGATTAGTAATCCACATCATGATAACCATAGTGATGCTTGTGTTATTGGATCAAATGCATCTTGTGACTTCAAATCTGAGAAGATGACGAGGACAACCTACCATTTTCATATTTGCAGGGACTGTTTAATCTTCAACTAGAAATTGAGAATCATGATCAAGAATGTGTTGTCTGACATATGTTATCGACAACTTGCATTTTTTAGACTTGCAGAAAAACACAGATTTCAGCACATATGAAGAGAGTGATGGTACCAACGAACTAAGCACCCCAGATCAACAATCCGTCTTATATGTTTCTCCAACAAATCTCGGGCAACCTGCATTCAACAGTGAGATTATTCAATGCAGTTTTCAGCATCTTTTAAATTTACATTTTACATCAACCCAGTCCAAAGAGGTATTTTTTCATGATTTTGAAGATCCTATTGATGATCTTTTACATTCTATGAGTAGCATAAATCCAAGGATAGTTTTTTCAGCAGAAGATTGTTTTTATCATCCGCTCAAATCTTTCTTCTACATGATATGTTCTTTATTATTGGGGTTAAGATTGACATGATGTCAATATATCAGTTTCTCACTTGGTTGCATTTGAAATTTGATCTTACTTGATAAACCTGCCTCTACCGTATAGTGTAGGAATAGGTAGGGGAATAAGATTTCATCTGAACGGCCGGAATCATTTTAAGTTGTTGTTGAATAAAGCGAGAAGGCTTCCTTGAAAGTAACGGGTTCGCAGTATGGAGTGCTAGGCAAGAAAAGACATTTTGTTGATGATAAAATTGAAACTAGAGTAAATGACGCTTTGTATTCTGCAGCAGCCTCAGTTTCTGTAGACATGAATTTGAATAGTTTGCAAGCATCTTCAAGTAGGGAATTTAGTGGTACAGCAGATATCTTCAGAGAAGATAATGAAGTTGTTGCTCAGGATTTTGTTTCTAATCAAACTATTTTCCAAGGAAAGGCACTACAATCAACAAATAGTTCTGGTAGTAATACATTTGTAGGAGGAGTAGCAGATTTTGATTATGTTTATGATGAATCTTTAGGGTATTACTACAGCAGCCAACTAGGGTACTATTATGACACAACTACAGGAATTTTCTAGAATGCAGTGTCAGGCAAATGGTACAAATTTAATAAACAATCCAATACATATGAAGAAATGTTGGATGATTCAGCCAAGCTTACATACCCTTCAACCCAGTAACTAAACTTTGAAGTTTTAGACAGTCAGAACATTATTCTCAATCCCTTCAGTCAATTTATGAGTTTGAGCCTAATGGCTTTATGCCATGAATTTTGTGTACCATGGGAATATAAACTATTGCTTTTCAGTTTTCTTCAAAGAGTGCTAATACTGTTCAACAGTTACAATATGGGAATAGAGGGAAAATTGCTGAAAAACAAACTTTTCCTGGCTGGAGGAACACCCATGTTACGTCGGTGTATCATGTTTTCATCAAGTGGCTGAGTGAATCACGGGTGATCTCTCCTGTCTGGTTTGTTTGTTAAAAAGACGTGCAAATGGATCAAATAAACGTGTTGCGAATGGTGTTCTTCGAAGAGATGTTGGCGCTATCATAAATCTAGCCCATGAAAATGGCACTATCAACTCTTTCAGAGGAGCAGCAACCTTTCCTTATTTGTTTTCTCATGACAAGACTTCAAATCATAGTACACTAATTCAAAGTTTCCAGCTTGCATTAACATTGAGGAGCATTGCCTTTGATCAAGGCCGCGAGCTGTAAATTCAAATTTTGGTGGGGAGGAAGCATACCTATATGATTCAAGTAATAAAGGCTCTTGAATGATGTGACAAATGGTGCGGATGGCGATGGTTCCATCATTGGCCCATTCGGTCTTGTGAATTCAGGATCGTCATGTATGATCGGATTTGATCGGATTCTGTGAGAAGTCCAGGAAGCGGTTATTTATCAGTGGTTGATTCTCTCCGGTAGCAACTGAAGTTCTAGTTTCGATTTAGCACCTCATTCATCGGAACCCTAAAACCCATGTTTGTTGAAGAAGAGAGGAAGAGGAGCAGAAATGGCGGATGGTCAAACAGTACTGCAGATACCCTCGTCCTCAACGGGCTTAACGGCGAGATTGCATCCTATGGTGCCCTTCAATATTTGCGACTCCTTTGTGAGGCGTAATGACCAATCCGACCGCGTCATCGGAACCCTCTTGGGTTCTATCTCTTCTGATGGCACTGTGGATATTTGCAATTTTCCTACTCTGTTCCTCACAACGAGTCCTATGATCAGGTTGCAGTGGATATTGAATACCATCGTACTATGTATGACTTGCACCAACGGGTGAGTCCAAAAGAAGTTATCATTGGATGGTATTCCACAGGTGCGGGAGTGAGTGGCAGTAATGCTTTGATTCAAGATTTCTATGCAAGGGAAGTAACAAATCCAGTTCATTTGACAGTGGATACAAGTTTTCTAAATGAACAAGCAACCATTAAAACTTATGTTTCAACCACCATATCTCTTGGAGATTGGCAGCTTGCAGCACAATTTCATGAAATTCCGCGATCTCCGGGATGGTTTAGAAGAAAGGGATTGAATATGATGTTGAAGAAGACAATTGTACGGACGGCTTCCAAATGGTTTAGAGGGGCTAGAAGCTACCATGTAGGGATTACATGCTCTCATAGAGGATGTATTCAAATATGTTGATGATGTAGTGCAAGGTCAAGTTGCCCCTGATCAAACAATTGGAAGATATCTTATGGATACAATGACAACCATACCAAAGATGTCACCAGACGCTTTTGATAAACTATTTATGACAGTATACAAGATCTGCTTCTAGTGAAATATTTAGCAGGGCTCACAAGGACCAAACTCTGTCTGGCAGAGAAGCTGAACATTGTTGCACAAATAATGTACCAAAGGGACTTGGTGCACCAATATTTGACAAGCTTGAAGCAGAGCTGACAAAGGCTTTAATGTCCTTGCCAGCTACCAAAAGATTTGGAATTGGCATATGTGTTGTTCTGACTTTCACTACCGTAGAGCAATCCATGCTCCAAAAAAGAAGAACCATGACCACAGTCATCAGCAGCTTATGAAAATCCTGATGAAGAAGCTGTAGCGATGATTGAAGAATCCCCTACTACTGTTGCTATGTTTTCAAGTCCTGCTGCTGATGACTATGTTCATGGTTCTTCTTCTTGGAGCGTGGATTTCTCTACTATAGTGAAAATAAGAACAATACATAGGGTGCGCTGTTTTGGCAGCAAAAGTCCTTTCTTCACCACGAAATTTTCCAAATGGCATGGAGTCGAATGCTTGGGGATGTCACTCTACATATAAGTGCCTCAGAAGAAGAAACTCTGATGGAGCTGCTAAACTTCATGTACAGTGAAATAGTAACAACAAATACCGCTTCTGCATTGGTCAATGTTTTCATAGCTGCGGATAAATTTGAGGTGGCTTCTTGTCTGCGTCATTGCAGCAGGTCGTTAAAGAATTTTCCTATGACACCAGAATCTACATTACTGTATCTAGAACTTCCATCTAGTGTTCTGATGGCAGATGCAATTCAGCCACTAACTGATGCAGCCAAGCAATATCTTGCCAAGCGGTTTAAAGATATTACAAAGTTCAAAGATGATCTTGTAGGCTTTATGCATTGGCGATTAATGGGCGATTTTATCGGTGATGAATTACAGAAGTGGCCGGAGAATCGATCCTATGATTTTGTACTGTCACAGTGAGGATATTCGTGCTTGTGTCCATAGTACAGAAGCTGTTCCAGCACTTTTTTACACCTACTAGAAAATACAGGTATCAAAGTTCCAAAAAACTGCTGGAGAGGCCCTTAGGCACCTTATTGGGGAAGCAGATCCTAGTATTTTACATCAGTTGGGGACTTTACTTTGGGAGATCATCCAGAATAAAAAATTCGTGTACTTGAGGTGTGTGGTTGTTTTGCTTTCACTTACATCTCATAGAGACCTTCTGCATGAGAAAACGGTTGCTGACAGTTTCGATTTATTGGTAAGTTTATGTTTTCAATGGTTTAGGCCCGAGCCGTTGTGTGTGCTCATTAACCATCGAAAAGGTTGAACGACTCCATGCCCAATACTTTAAGGCCCCTCGCGAAACTACTAGGTTCTTGGTCACCTCGCGGAGATGCCCATCCCGGTTGGAGCCAAATGTTAACTCCAAATAGCACCGTCATTTTGAGTGGGTTCTAAATTGGATAGCATGGCTATTGATAGTTTTCTCAATTCATTGTTGAGTCTTCTAGCTGTAAAATTTTAGATTTTGGTTTGACTTAGAAATAATTTGCATTGTAAAGTCTTCTTTTTCAAATTGTCATTTTCTACTTTCCACAACTAACTTGTTTTCAAAGGTTCATTGTCTTGTGTGGAAAGTGCCCACTGTGACTAAGGAGTGTCTCTCATAGGTTTGTGCGTTGTTGAAAGTGTCAAATCTTAAAAGGTTCTTAAAATGGGTTCTCGGATAGTGCGTACATCAAAACACATGCTTTATGACTAAGAGGTCTTCTACAAAGTGGTAATGGAAAGTGCATACTCAGCGACTACTTGAGGAAGGCTTACAAAGAGCCTTGAAGTCAACATTATGAGGAACAGCCTCCGGGTTGTAACATCAAATCAAATCTTTGTTTCCATATCGGACATTGTTCACAAAGGATCGTTTAGGGCTTTGAATTGCAAATGGAAAAATGATACTTAAACTTTAAGGGAACTTTTAAATCCCTTCCCAAGATCCAAATTAAGATCTGAAAACACCATTGTTAAATTTGAGATTTTCCCTAGATGTCGATCGACTATTCATATATGAAAAATGGATTTTTTATGACCGAGAAGTTCAATTTTGAAAATGCGTAAAACTTTCAGCATTAGAGAAATTTTGACCCGGATTAGGCTGTTGAAAGTGTAAAGCGACTTTCCTTTGACTAAGGGGCGTTTTTCACGGGCTATGCGCAGTGGAAAGCCTGTAACGGCGGGAATGTTACGATTTTCGTCCAGATCTGAAATTTTCAAATTTAAAGTAGATGAAACCTTTTGAATTAGAGAGGTGGTGGATTATTCCATCAAATCTAAAGGCCATTCTTGAAGATGAAAGTCAAAGGGCATTTTTTGACTAGATTTAGTGATTTTCAAAGGCAAAATGATAGGGAGTTTTGGCACACATCCCATGAAAATTCGAATTACACTTTGAAGGAGAAGATCAAAGAGCCTTGGAAGGCTAGGCTACACTTCATCAACTTTCAATTAATGTTTGAAGACCAAAGATAGAGTTGACCTCATCTTGAGGATCTCTCCATATCTTTTGTGAATTAGTTTTGACTTTCTATTTTTAGAATATTGGATCCATTGTTTTAGGATCTGAAACTGATTGTAATAGGATATAAATCTAAAGACATTTGGAGTTCTAAGGGTTTGATTTTGGATAGAGTAATGGGCTATTGTACTCGGACTTTTGATGTATTATCTGAGATCACAGGTTCCTTTCAATTTTGTTGTCAGTTTTCCATCTTTCTTATGCATTATTGTCGTATTTGTCAAGCTTTGAATGGCTGTCATCCCATTGTTTATCTCATAGCATGATAATAATTCTTTGATTGTCTCTTAGACCCTACATTTTATTGGTTTAGTTACAATCTTTTCTTCACCCTTCACAAAGCTATACATTTGATTAATCAATCTTTGAAACCTTTGTCTATTTGTTTATCATTTCATGTTTGAATGCCATAAGCTATATTGAGTTGTCCCGATGATACACATCCACAAAATACAAAAACATTCATTTCTTAGGTTACCAAGCACCTCTGGTGCAACCCACAGGAGGGGTTTCTTGGAGAGATAACACAAGGTGTCAAGAACTTCTTCCATTTTGAGCATCTTAATGATCTAATTTCTATAATCACCATTTTTAATCAACTCATTGAATGGAGCAAAATTTTTGATTTTATCCATTTCACTTTCAAAATTAGAAGGAGATGGGCCTTTTTTTTCTACCTCTTTGATGCTTGTTTCCTTTTCTTGCCTCGGATATCTTCTTTCGGGGTTCTTATTTGGATTTTCCTTTCTACATTGCATCCTTTGTTGAACTTTCTTTCTTAGGTTGGCTTGAAGAGGTGTATTGATCTAGAAAGTTCTCTTTTAGTATTTTCCTTTGGATGGTTTCCAGGAACCTTTTCGCTTCTAAGGTTGTAGTGTTTTTGAAACTACATAATAGCATTTTCAACTCCCTTCTTATACTCTTTTGTTTCCATTGAAAACATATCATCATTATCATGCATAAACTTATCATTTGCATCCATAAATTTATCTTGTTCTTCTTTAGTTAAGAACATATACGTTTCTGTATCATCACAACAATGCATATTGTAACATTATTTGATCAAAATCTTCATTACATAGTTTTGGTTTATTTTTTGATCATCAGTTTCTCTAGTCTCTTTACGATATGTGGAAGCTGGAGATGTTCTAAAATTTTTATTTATGGGATGAAACAGTTTGATCTCGAGGTAGGCTTATTATCCAAGGAAATTCTTTCCATAGTCTTCATCATCAAATCAAATTTCTCATCAGATGAGAAGTTGGGGTTCACAATGCTTCTCCTTGGAACTTTTTCACTTCTCTGTCAGGATTATGTTTGATCTTCTCTGAGGCCATCATATTTACCTCTGCTTCAATTGCATCCTCATCATTTCATCTAGTGTATTGGATCTCCTTTCTCTCAACAACAAGGAAAATTCACTTTCAAAAGAATCATCATATCGAAGTTGGGAAAATCCAGAAGGGGGTTTTACTTCAGTAGGTATTGAATTGTAAACTTTCATAGATTTGGTTGAAAACTCTTGTATTGTTTCAATAGGTGAAAACTGCTATGTTATTCTCTGAGTTAGCAGGCTGAAGAGGATTCTTCTTATGCTGCCACTTTGCAAGGAAAACTGTTTCAAAGCCTACAAAATTAGGGATTCTTGTTGCAGGAAGAGATTTGACCCATTTTATGACTTCTCACGAAAGACTTTGTGCAAATAGCGCTGCATCCTCGCAGTCTACCTCCCTCTAAGGTAAAAAAATTATTAAACCAATCTAAGTGTCTTTGGGATGATACATTCTCTTCATCATCAAATGATCTAATTCTATGATTCTAATTTTGAGGTAAATCATGCAAATGGGCAGGCAAGGCAAGGCTGACAATCTGGTTCCCATGGCTTGGGAGGGATTTTTTTGAGCTATCTGAACAGTTTGAATGGGGACAATTGGAATGGGAATAGTATGAATGGGAAAAGTAGGAATCAAAGACTGAAATTTCTTCTCATCAAATATGATTTTATTCAAATTGGATTCTGATCTAGATACGAAAAGGTTTTGTTCAATTTTAAATCAAAGTCAAGGTCATCAATACTTATTACCATGTCTTTGGGAAAAGATAGATTTCTATACAGGAAATCAAATGAGTTGATTGTATTTTATTTTCTTGTGTGTAAGAGTTTCTCAGGATCAACCATGAGGATGCTATAGGTTGTTGGTTAGGGTTCCTTCTATTGTAAATTCTCTTAGGAGACAAGATTTCTTATTTTTCTTTAAAAAAACATTCTACTAATCTTATTAAATGAAGTCACCAGTGTAAGAATAATTCATCCAATAAAGGTTTATGATTCACTGTTACCCTAAGGAATCAAATCTAAAGATTTTTGAATTAAGTTCTTTTCGGGGAAAATTTTCAATTTCCTCTAATACTTGGTGCCAAAATGTTATCACCAAGTAAATTGTTGGGATGACTAAAAAATATACAAAAGGTAACCTAAAAACCAAATTTAAGACTAGAAACTAGCCTTTCCAAACTAGGGGCTCTCTATGAGACTTGATCTTTGATTCACAAATTTCTTTTGAACTGATGGCTAGATTTAGATATTTGAGATATTTTTTTCAAGTTTTTTTGGAAAAGATGTATATTATATCTAGGGATATGGAGTCATCATAAAAAAAACAATGCACAGTGGGTAGAGACTCCTCTAAGGAGCGAGAAGGATAAAACAAAGGATGAACTTGGGTTTTGAGTTTGAATGTAGGGTGAAAGAAGAAGCGAAACACATATGAAATCAAAAGCATCCTAAAGGATGAATTATGACCTTAGTTAAGAAGATAAAAAAAAATTTAAATGATTAATCCTAGAGCACCATTAGATGAATTCGATGTTGGATCATGTTGTCATTGATGCCAATGGTTTGATTGATTGATGTCAAAGGATTGATTGATTGATGATTGATGTAATATAATATGTATTTTCCTTGATGAGAATGCATAGATGAAAATTTGAATCAATGAGTTGTCATTGATACATGATGAATGGATCATTGTGGTTTCATTGATATATGATGAATTGTTGGAAAATGTATAGATGACTCATTATTGTCTTATCATGATTGATAATGTGCACAAATGGATGAAGACTCCAAAGTGGTCCCCTTATGGTGAAAGCCCTCCACGGGAAAGGCGCTTTGTGGATTGAGTTATCTTAGAAGAATGGATTTGGAGGGACCCTTGGTATCATCATTTTCTTATCATGATTGATAAGGTGCACAAATGGATGAACTCAAAGTGGTCCTGCTTATGGTGAAATCCTTCACGGGAAGACACTTTACAGTTAAGTTATTCTAGAAGAATTGTTGGAGGACCAATGCTTGTATGTGGAATAAAGAGATGAAGATCGAAGAATTGTTGGGTGAAACTATCCTAGATGGATGGTGCTTGTCATGCCATTTACGGTGGTATGTGGAATGTCACATAACTCCCTCATGGTTTGAAGTTATGGACTTCACGGATATGAAGGACAACCCCACATGAAGGCTTGAAGCCCCAAGATCAAAGAAGTCAAAAGTGACCTAAAGAAGAAATCATTATTATTTAAATGATAAAGTAGAGTGACAAAGTCAAGGTTGATTATTTAAATAATAAAGAGAAGTATTAAAATCAAGAATGATAAAGTAAGGTGACAAAGTCAAGAAGGAATATTTAAATGATAAAAGTGGAACCTTATTTATGGAAAGTGGTTAACCCTAAAAACAAGGAAAATAGGTTAAGTGACCTAGAAATGGGTTAAGTGACCTAAAGGAAAGAGAAATCATTATTTAAATGATAAAGTAAGGTGGAAAATTCAAGGTGGATTATTTTAAATAATAAAGAGAAGTGAAAAAATCAAGAAATGATGATACAAGAGTAAGATGAGAAAATCAAGAGGAATATTTAAATGATAAAATATTGGAGAATTTATATTTATGAAAGTGGTTAACCCTAAAATAAAGGAAATAGGTTAAGTAATAACCTAGAAATGGGTTAATTGACCTAAAATGGGTCACAAAGTGACCTAGAGGGATGAAAGTATAAATAAGATAGCAATGGTCTCTTGTAGATCATCTTTTTGTGGAGCTTCTTGTGAGAATATCTTTGGAGTATTGATGGAGAGCTTCTTAGCAGGGAATTTTTGGTGTGGAACACTTGAGAATATTGAATATATATAGGTGATTAAGGGGTAACCAAGGGATATATAGCCAAATTCCAGGAAGGAAGGTGAAGAAACAAGGTGGAATTGAAGGGAGGGATAAATTCTTTTGATGGTGTTTTTATGTTATTTATAGGTCATCTCCTCATTTTCACTATAATTTTTTTTATATAATGATAAAGACCATGTGATTGATATTCCATTGAAACATATCCAAGTATATTTTGGAAAAAAATCAGCTTGTGGGTCGTTGTATTTTTGGAGTTACACTCCGTGGAAAATAGGGTTTATTGGCTGGTCAGAAACTAGTCAAAAACAAGTGTTTCAGATAAAACGTCATTACTTGTTTTAAAAAATCCAAATTCAATGAGACCAAATGATAATTTGGTTGAATATTACAGTCTCTAGTATGTTTTCAATAGTTTCATATCAATGTAATGAACATGTTTGCGGAATGCTCTACAAGGTTTCTCTCTAGAATAAGCCAAATTCAGCAAGGTATGTCATTTTTGCTATAACTCCTTTTTTGAAGTTCCAAAGTAGTATCACCTAGAGGAATTGCATAAAAACACTGAAGAACATTTTTATCAATTTTCTATCTTCATTCATTACAAGTACAAAGTTATGATTATTTCAAGTTGGGTTGTTGACTAATCCAAACTGGTCATGGTTGAGAAAGTACAAAGTTATGATTATTTCAAGTTTGGGTTGTTGACTAATCCAAAACTAGTCTTGGTTGAGACAAGCAGTTGATGAGTTGGCACATACATGAGGTGTATAGTTGATGATGTTTGTACATATTGATGAGTAATTGTTGATGAGTAGTTGACACATTATTGTTATATACTTGGAACATGGTTGGATGCACTTGTTTATGGTATAGGTTGATTACAGGTTGTTTGGCATAGGTTGGTGCACTTGTTTATGTTGACAGATTGATATATGTTGAGGATTGTTGCCTCATCTCAGTTAGTGCTGAGAATGTAAGATGAGTCTTTCATATAGAGCTGGTGCTCTTGTAGAGATGTACTCTATTCAATTTTTGTTGAAAAACCCCCATATTGAAGTCCATAATAAAAGGAAAAATTGTACATGCATCTTGTGTTCTTTGTGTTCCTTGTGGAGGTGATTCATTGATGATATGTTGCTGATATGTATTCACATCTAACTGATTATAAATGATAACAATGAGTAATGAGAAAATGTTGAATGTTAACTAGGGAGTTTTTTTG
>SNQJ01S0088440.1:22425-43933 GCA_010110895.2 Picea sitchensis
TTCTAGAAGATGGATAGTCTACATGTATATCTTTTTGATTTCGAGATGTAGCTCCGCTCTGTATTGCTCGTGGCTACACTTTATATAATTATATGACATAGATATACAGTGTATTTGATTGGTATCCATGATCTTATTTTATCCCGAGCATGGGTATGCCCACCTCGGTGAGACAATTATTATTTTGCAGACATCACCTCTCGATTTCTGGTCCCTGGGCTCACTTGTTCGGAACATCGGTGAATATTGTTAATGTATTTCAACCATCATATGCTCTTCTGACCTCACACATTAGGGGGCATCTATTATAACCCTAATTTGCACCAGACATGCTTACCTAGCATCAGTCCATCTCATATTCCTTCTTTGCCAAAACACTGCTGAACAACTCTTCTTAAAAATCCCCTTTTATAAAAACCCATGTGCCCTACTCCATTACTGCATGCGTGTACACGCTAGCTGACCCAAGACAGCCCACGTGTACCTACAAAAGCACGGAAAAAGGAAAGTTGTTGACGAAACACACAACTTTGGGTAAGTTAACTAAACCTTTCAGCCATGCATGGCCAGTCACTCGACCAAATACCTAGCTTCTTCTAGCCTATAAAAGAAGGGGTAGGGGTCCCATTTGAAAGGAGGAGAATCGTAGGAAAGAAACTATACCCGATTGAGCATTCCCTTTGTCCCAACCTTTAGCCATCCTTGTGAAAAGAGAAGTATAGAGCAAAGAAGTTGGAAGACAGTGGAAGAAGAGCTCAGGACCAGGATCGAGGAGCACTAGCCAACTTTATCATTGTAAGGTATCATTGTGAAGTTAATAAAAGAATTGTTTTTCCCATCCCACCATATGAGAATGTCATTATTGGAATATTGATTGTATTATTGACTAAATATCTAACCTGTTAGTTCATAGATCAAATGCATGTGGAGTTCTTTGTTTGTCTTTAGTGAATGTAGTTCAGCATTGGGAGGAGAGTTGTAGTCAAAGAACAACCAAGCGCGAAAAGGGATCGACATCAAATACGAAAAATAAGGTATGTCAACTTAATCTCTTGAGCCTTGTATTTACATATGAGTAATGGGGGTTTAGGCATGGGATGATGGTAAAAAGTAATAATATTTAGGTCATTTCTACATGCATGATAAAACCCTTAGTGCTAGTCCGTAGGAGGGATTTCCCACCCACAACAATGTGTGTGATTGATGTTGAATATTCTATTGCTTACATGTCTGCATTATTGTGATCATCATTGAGTGTTTTGTAAAGAGTTTAAAATGGGCATAAGTAACAACTAATTCAACCCCCCCCCCTCCCCACTTTATGTTTTCCAACACCTTATTGGGTCCACATAGCCCACAAAATAGGTGAGATCCGCAATCTCAGCTCTGCCTGGGAGCTCCATCTTCGAGCAACCTGTTGAAGTCCAAAAGTGGTCCAAACCTGACCAAAGTTTCCTCAAAACTTGGTCAAGGGCCAACACCTTCTGACATATTCAAATTAAATAATCTCTTCATTAGAAATACCTTATTGTATGTTGAGGGTTTTCATATAGTTTAGCCAATGCATCCATCATCTCCTTCATTATATCTTCTTTCAAAATATTGAAAGCCATTGACGCTGCCAGGCTCAGCCGTATCATTCCTAGTGACCTTTTTTCAAGAACCTCCCATTCTTCATCCTTCATGGCCTTCAACTTATTTACTATTCCACTCAATGGTAGGAATAGATCCTTCTAATATAAATAATATTCCATTTGCATCTTCCATAACTAGTAGTTTTGGCCGTTAAATTTCTCGACCCTAAATTTTCCATCTTCTGCCATTGCTCCCACTCGAACTAGGAACCCTCTTTTCCTGCGAGTTATCTTTCGCTTTGATACCAGTTGTTATAAAAATAGGATCATGAATAAATAAAATAAAACAAATGCAGAAATAAACAATAGAAGATACACATTACAATAGAGACACAGATATACATGGTTCACCCAGTGTGGACTACGTCCACCAGAGAAATTGTCAGGTCCTTCCTTTATTATTATATAGAAAAATGAAGGGATACAACCTACAACACACCCACTATAAATTCCTCTTCTTTCTCTCACAATGTCCTCTCTCAGAATACAATATTCATAGTGACACCTAGCCGCAATACAATTTCCTCATAAAAGAGGGTTTCCTTCTAGGGAAAAAAACCCTAACATAAATTCTACTGTTAGATCTGCGACCTTATAATGAACGGTCTAGATTTACAATGAAATCACAATATACATTTACAAGGTATTTTTTTCCTTTAGGGCATTCACCCCCAAACCCCCATCAAGGGCCCGCTTTCCCCCGGACCCGCAGGGGGGGCAACTCCCCCTTGCACTCCCCCATGTGGAGGAGTGCACATTATTTTTGGGTGTAAGAAATATAAACAATATTGAAAACAAAGACCTCCAAATCAAGAATATAATCAGGCTCCACAACCAAAAATATCCCACTTGGAGATTGATCTCAACAACTCCACCGTTCCTGTATCTGCTGGACTATGATCCTTCTTGGACTTGGAAAATTTATCATATTCACCTTCATGCTTGAATACCAACTGAATTTGAGCAGGAGATCAGTTTCTCCCGGGTTACTCCCTTAGTTAACATGTCTGCAAGATTCTGGTTAGTGTGTACTTTTTCCAACTTCAAATGTCCATATTCCAAGACAAATCATATGAAATGGTACCTGTGCTATATATTCTTAGTCTTAGAATGGAAGGTTGATTTCTTTGCAAGATAAATGGCACTTTCACTGTCATAGTACAACCTGTGATTCTCATGCTTCCCAACTTCAAATTTCCATCTTCCCAGACAGATTGTATGAAATGGTACCTGAGTTGTATATGATTACTCTTTGAATGGAAGGTTGAGTTCTTTGGAAGATGAATGGAACTCTTACTATCACAGTACAACCTACTATTCTCTTTCTTCTTTCCCAATTCCTCCATAAACCTCAGTAACCAAATCATTTCTTTATTAGCCTCTATAACATCAACATACTATGCCTCTGTTGTTGAAATTGTAACAACCTTTTGCATTTTTGAAATCCAACTTACTATTGTTCCAACTATAGTAAAAACATAACCTGTGGTACTCCTCCTGTTGTATTTATCACCTACCATTAATGAATCAACATATCCCTGTAGAACAGTTTTTGAACCTCCAAAACATAATGAATGAGTAGAAGTACCTCTCAAATACCTGACAATCCACTTTACTGCCTCCCATTGTTCTTTACCTTGATTGTTCATATACCTTCTCACAACTCCCACTGCATGTGCAATATCTAGTCTTGTGCAAACCATCGCATACATCAAGTAGCCAACTGTTGATGAATAAGGGACCTTGGACATGTATTTTATCTCCTCCTGTGTATTGGGAAACATTTCCTTAGTTAATTTGAAATGCCTGGCCAAAGGTGTACTAACTGGTTTTACATTCTACATTCTAAATTTCTCCAACACCTTCTCTATGTACTCACCCTGAGACAATGTCAATATGTGATTTTTCCTATCACTTGTTATTCTCAAACCAAGGATTTTATTTGCAACACCCAAATCCTTCATTGCAAATGAATTAGCTAATTTATTCTTGAGCACATTTATGTCCTACATATTAGACCCTGCAACAAGCATGTCATCTACATACAATAGCAATATATTATAGATTCCATTTTCTAGCTTTTTAAAATAAACATCATGATCAAAATGACATCTACTATAACCTTGTTCTGTCATAAACCTGTGAAACTTCAAATACCACTACCTTGGAGCTTCCTTTAGGCCATACAATCTCTTCTTCAACTTGCATACCAAATTCTTCTTCCCTTTGACCTCTTACCCTTGTGGTTGTTGCATATAAATCTCTTCCTCCAAATCCCCATGGAGAAAATTTATTTTTACATCTAACTGTTCAAGATGCAAATATTTTACTGCCACAAGACTTAAAATAGTCCTAATTGAAGTCATTTTAACAACAGGAGAAAATATTTCATCAAAATCTATACCTTTCTTTTGTGCAAACCCCTTTACAACAAGTCTAGCCTTGTACCGCTTTTTTCCTCCATATTCTTCCTTCAACTTGTAAATCCATTTATTCTGCAATGTTGTTTTTCCTATAGGAAACTGAACCAAGTCCCAATTCTGGTTATTTACCAAGGAATCCATTTCCTCTTTCATGCCTTTCTCCCACTTCTTTTTGGTGTCTTCTTGCATTTCCTCTTCATAACATTCTGGTTCACCAGAATCAATCAACAATAAATAATACAATGAACGAGAGTATCGTTCAAGGGGTCTACTTAACCTCGTAGATATCCTAACAACACTTGCAGGACTTTGAGGTACATCTTGATACTATTGTTGTACATTTTTATTTTATGGTACCTTTGGAATTTCTTTTTCAGTGATCTCATCAAGCACTGTGTATTCTGGTTTTTCTTTTTCATGTTTCTTTCCATGCAACTTATCTTTGTACATGACCTTCTCATTGAATATGACATCTCTAATCCTAATTGTTTTTTTATTTTCATAATCCCATAAGTGATAACCAAAATAATTAACACCATATCCAATAAAGGTACACTTCTTGGATTTTGCCTCAAGCTTTGTTATATTTTGTTTATAAATATGGACAAATGATTCACAATCAAAAGTCTTCAAAAAAGAATAGTTTACCTTTTTACCTGTTCATGCCTCCTATGGAATTCTACCATCCAAATAACTTGAAATTCCTTTTCTTATTAAGTAAAAATCGATATCTACAATGTCTGCCCAGAACTGTAAGGGAAAACCAACATGCAATCTCATACTCCTTGCGTGCTCCATGATTATCCCGTTCATCCTTTCTGACACACCATTTTCTTGTGGTGTTCCTGGAGCTGTCTTCTCTCTACAAATACCATGGTATGAACAGTAATCATAAAACTCCTTGCTCCAATATTCATCTCTATTGTCTGATCTGAGACACTTCAACCTTTTTCTTGTCTTATTCTCAACCAAAGCTTTCCATTTTTTAAAAGTATCAAAAACATCATATTTTTGTCTAATGCAATAAACCCAAGTTTTTCTAGTTTCATCGTCAATAAAAGTAACATAATAATGAGATCCACCAAGAGATGATACCTAAGATGGTCCCCATACATCTATATGAACAATCTCTAACCTTTCACTCTTTTTTTCTTTTCCGACTCTGAGAAATTTGACTCTCTTATGTTTTCCATAAACACAATTCTCATAGAAATCCAAATCAATTTGTTTAAGATCCGGAAAAAAAATTATTTTGTGAAGTATCTACATCCCCTTCTCACTCATGTGTCCAAGCCTATGGTAACATAGTGTTGTATCCACTCATGTAGAAGATAAAGAGATAGAAGAGTCAGTATTACCAGTACATAAATACAATATACCTACCTTCTCTCGTTTTTCTATCACCAATGATCCTTTGGTGACATTCCACACCTTATCTATAAATGAATATACAACATTCACTTGCCAACTGCCCTGTTGAAATTAGATTTTTTCTTAGATATGGAACATTTTCAACAACCATTGGTTTCCATTTCTTTTCTTTATTATTACTTTTCCCATTCCAACAATTTTGCATGGTGCATCATCACCCAAATGAACCTGTCCAAAATCACCTTGAATGTAATCTAGAAAATATTTTATATGGGTTGTGGCATGAAATGAAGCCCCTGAATCTACTACCCAAGATTCAGAAATATTATCTACAAAGAGAATCAAAGCATCTTGCAACACATCACCTATTACATTTTCTTCCTGATTTTCTCTTTTTGTCCATCTCTTTATTTCTTTGGAGCTTTGTAGTTTTTCTTCATATGTCCTTTCTTCCCACAATTCCAACACTCTATCTTTCCAAATATGGATTTGGATCTTTCGTTCCTAGAATTTCGATGGTTCCCTGATCCCTTGCCTCTATCCTTTTGTCTTCCCTTGTTCTCCATGTTTAGCGCATTACTTGATGTCTCACCTGTGCTTTTTCATCGCATTTCCTCACTAAGGATAACACCAAAAACATCATCAAATTTTAAAGTATTTGAACCAGAGACATAGTTACTTACAGCCATGACGAAGCCATTCCATCTTTCAGGAAATGAGCACAAGATTAGAAGAGCCTGACCTCATCATTCAAGTCCACTTTTATAGAACTTAGTTGATTATTAACCGTATCAAATTCATTTAAATGATATGCAATAGACCCACCTTCTGACATCTTCATATTAAATAATCTCTTCATTAGAAATACCTTATTGGATGCCAAGGGTTTTTCATACAGTTTAGCCAATGTGTCCATTAGTTCCTTCATTATCTTTTCTTTCGAAATATTGAAAACCACCGACATTGCGAGGCTCATCCGTATCGTTCCTATTTCCTTTCTGTCAAGAACCTCCCATTATTCATCTTTCATGGTTGTCGGTTTCTTTGTTATTCCACCCATTGGTAGGAATAGATCCTTCTGATATAAATAATATTTCATCTACATCTTCCATAACTGGTAGTTTTGGCCGTTAAATTTATCGACCCTAAACTTTCCATAATCCACCATTACTCCCACTCGAACCATGAACCCTCTTTTCCTACGAGTTACCTTTCACTTTGATACCAATTGTTAGAAAAATAGGATCGCAAAGCAATAACATAAAACAAATTCATAAATAAAACACATAAGATACACAATACAATAGAGACATAGATATACGTGGTTCACCCAGTGTGGGCTAAAATTTCCAAGTCTTTCCTCTATTATTATCTATCAAAATGAAGGGATACAACCTACAACACACCCGCTATAACTTCATCTTCTTTCTCTCACAATGTCCTCTCTCAAAATACAATATTCACAGTGACACTTAGCCGCAATAAATTTCCCTCATAAAAGAGGGTTTCCTTCTAGGGAAAAAACCCTAACATAAGTTCTACCGTCACATCTGTGACCTTATAATGAACGGTTCAGATTTACAATGAAATTAAAATATACATTTACAAGGCAATTTTTTCCTTCGGGGGCTTCTTCCTTGAACCCCTGTAGGGGGCTAACCCCCCCTCCACTCCCCAGCATGGAGGAGTGTACATTATTTTGGGGTGTAAATTTTTCATGAGGTATAAACACAGTTGAAAACAAATACCTCTGAATCATGAAGATAATTAGGCTCCACAACCAACACTAACTTTATGACCACTTTGACTCTGACACCCACCATTTAGTTTGTTTGACCAAATTAAAGCAGTTTGGGACAGTGGAAGACTTTATTTTTTCATTTGAGAACTTGGCTTTCAGAATGAATGGCATGCCTGATGCTTTCTTTAGGGAATTATTTATTAGTGGTCTCAAAGATGAAATTTGTGTCCATGTTCTCATGGCACGCCCCCAGAATTGGTTGGAAGGTACTCAACAAACCAAGGAAGCCCAACAGATTGTCTCCTCCCTGACCCACAAACCCTCCTTTCCTCCTCGCCCTAAACCCACTAATTTTTGTTCTCCTTAAAATCCCCTCAAGATCCATAAATTAACAAAGGATGAAATGGTTGAACGCCAACTCAAGGGTATTTGTTATAATTGTGATGACAAATATTTTCCTAGGCACAAGTGTAAGGAAAAAAATCTTTTTATGGATGTGACTGAGGATCTTTCTGACAAAGATGTAGTTGTTCCACCAATGGAGGAACTACCACCTCCATCTGACCTCACCCTACCCTTTGACCCACTTGAAGTTGACCCAGATATTTCACTTAATTCCCTCACTAGCTTCTCTACTCCCCAGAATCTCAAGTTAATTGGTTAAATAAAAAATTGGAAAGTCATCATCCTTGTAGATAGTGGTAGCACCCATAACTTTATTCATCGCCACATTTCCCAAGAAGTCAATTGTTACATCCGTTCCGTCAATAATTTTCAAATTATGATTGCCAATGGTGGTTCCATGAAATGTGGGGGATGATGTGAAAATGTGCGACTCCAAATTGGTCAGTATCACTCGAAATACCATATGTTTTCTATAGACATGGGTGGTTGTGACATTTTTCTTTGTGTGAAATGGTTACACACTCTAGGCCCCATTCTCATGGATTTTAAGGAATTAACCATGAAATTCCAACAGGAGGGACAACAATATAAATTCCAAGGCATCACAATAGGCTCCTGGAGATCATCAATTCTCATCGCATGAAAAATCTCCTCAAAAATGGTCATTCGGGAATTATAGCCCAACTCCACTCCATTCATGCTATTGAGACAACTTATGTGCACCCCGACCTTCAACCTATCCTCTCCTACCACCAAGTTGTTTTTACCACCCCCAAAGAACTTCCCCCTTCCCATGTTATCCATGATCATTCCTTCCCTCTCATCACAGGCATTCTTCCTCCCAATGTTTAGCCTTATCGTCATCCCTTTTCCTAGAAGAATGAAATTGAGAAAATTGTTCATGAATTACTAGAAGTCGGTGTTATCAATCCCAGTACTAGCCCCTATTCTTCCCCTGTGGTCATGGTTCTCAAGAAAGAAGTTACTTGGCTCATGTGTCCTAATTTCCATGCCGTCAACAAACTCACAATCAAAGACAAATTCCTCATTCCTGTCATTGATGACCTCTTGGATGAATTGATTGGTGCTCAATACTTCACCAAGTTGGATATACGTTCCGGCTAACACTAGATCCATATGAAAGAAGAAGACATTCCCAAGACTACATTTCTCACTCATGAGGGTCATTATGAATTCTTGGTAATGCCCTTTGGATTGTGTGATGATCCTTCCACTTTCCAAAGTCTTATGAATCATGACTTTCATCCTTTTATTCATCATTTCATCTTATTTTTCTTTGATGATATTCTCATCTATAGTAAAACTTGGTCATCCAATCTCTCCCATGTGAATCAAGTTCTCCATCTACTCTCTAAGCACCAAATTTTACTCAAACAATCTAAATGAGCCTTTGGTGCCTCATAAGTGGAATACCTGGGTCATATTGTCAACAAGGATGGTGTCCGAGTAGATCCTAAGAAAATTGAATCTATGTAAGATTGGCCTTGCCCTAAGAATCTTAAGAGCTTGCATGGTTTTCTAGGTTTAATGGGTTATTGTAGGAAGTTTGTTCAGAATTATGGAAAGATTGCATCTCCTCTCACTTCCCTTATTAAAAAGAATGCCTTCACTTATTCTTCAGTTGCAGATCATGCCTTCCAAGCATTAAAATATGCTATGTGCTCGACCCCTGTCCTTGCACTCCCATAATTCACAAAGACATTATTATTGGAATGTGATGCTTCCGAGAAAGGAATTGGGGCTGACCTCATGCAAGATGGCAGACCCTTGGCCTTCACTAGAAAACAACTTTCAGAGTGACATTTGGGCCAATCCACTTATGAAAAGGAAATGTTAGCTATTTTACTTGTTGTGGATATTTGGCATCCTTATTTACTGGGTCAATGATTCCAAATCAAATTTGATCATTAGAGTCTCACGTATTTCCTGGAACAACGAATTTCATCCCTGGCACAACAAAAATGGGTGACCAAGCTATGATCCAGAATATTTTCGGCACGAAATGAGAGAAGAGATATAATAAATCAATGTATAGAGATATCTCGGATATCCAATAATATAACAGAAATGTATCATATATGAAACCATAAAAACAAAGATACAGTAATACACAATTTTCTATTAATCAGTGAAAATGTACAAAGACTGTAAAAGTACAGAGTGAAAGACTCGCTAGAATGGTGGCAACTTATCTCTGAGAAGAGATGTGACAACTACTCGGATCCGTGAGAAGATGATTTTACAATGAGGCTACAAAGGCATTTTTATCATAAATAAAATCCAAAACCCTAACCCCAGAGATGAAAAACCAACAGTTTTATGGACCCTTCTTTGGGTAGCTTGGTGTATCAACTTTCCAGGGGCGTAACTTTGGCATACGATCTTCGTTTGGGGCGCACAATATCTTGTTAGAAAGGTATCATCGAGAAGATTCATTTTGGGAGCTCAATCATATCCTTTGCATATATTTGAGAACCTTGATCTATAAAAACATTCATTTAGGCCCTCAAAATGACGCCGGAAGTTAAAAACTGCTAAAAAATAGAAATTGACAAAATTGCCAGAATTGTTTTTTGAGTGAGTTGGAAAAGGTGGGTGGCCACCGATATCCATGTGGATCAATCCTCCCTCATTAGTAAGAAATGGTCTCCATTGTGTTGAGTTTCTGAGGGAAAGGGAAAATATTTTGTTGAATCTGCATCTTGATGAGCTGCTTGCCTTGTTGGAGAAGTTGCGCTGCTTAGCTTTGTGAAGGTTGCCATGAACCTGTGGCTAGAAGGGTTTGACCATTTTAACTAGTCTGGATACATGAGATGTCTATGTGAAGAAGGAATATTTGTGCTTGGTTGCAGTCTTGTCAACCTTCTTCTATTGGATAGAAGGTGCTTGGGCCAAGGCTGTAGTTGTTGTAGTATCCTTCTGTTCACCTTTTGAAAAAAATGTGAGAAAGCTAAATTTTTTAGTATGATATACTAACTTGCAGCACTGTTTAGGTGGGAAAGTAGTCGAAACCACCTCTAGTATCCTGTAAATATGACCCCCGAGAGTAACAATGAGACTACGGGGTCGAGACTCATAGATAGCATGGCGTTTCCACATAAATGGTTGGGCCATGAGAACATCACAGATATCTAGTGGGGCAACATCACATAATACCTCATCCTTGAAGGGCTGGATGTTGTATGACAATAGACACTGCTGGCTGACACGAAGATCTCATCCCTGGTGAAGTCAGACGATGTTGTATGGTTATGGGTGTGGTGTTGTCGATAATCCCAACTGTTTGACAATCTTTGTTGAGATGAGGTTCTTCTGGCTTCCTCTATCAACAATAAAATGCAGTGGGGTCCCCTTCACCAACATCTGTGAATGAAAAAGGCACTCCCCCTCTTTAGGATCTATTGGTTCTTCTGGTTGAATTGTTCTGGTCGTGAAAATAACAGTGGGGTCTTTGTCGATGATCTGTCTTCTGTCATTATTTTTTGAATCAGATTCTGAATCAGGGTTTGGCTCCTTGTCTTTGATTTCAGATACCAATAACTATTTTAAGCGACATTCATTGGTGTTGTTCTAAGGGATTTTGTGGAAATCGCACCATTTTCCAGTGTCCTTCTTTATCTTCTCGTGAACCTTCTTTTTCTGTGGCTTGGACTGGTTTTTAGGAGACTGTTTGTTAGGGCCATCTTTTTCATACTTTGGTTGTTGCGGATTTGAAGACTCGAATTCCCATTTGTTCTAGTGCTTAAATTTTTGCTCAATTTTAACAACATATCGATAAGCATCACTGAGTGATGAGATGTCCATAAAATCCATTTCAGTTTGGATGTATCTGTGTAGAGCCCCATGGTATTTCAGAACCAAATGTCATTCAGAGTCTTTGATACCCAACTTGGTGTACAAGTTATGGAAGGTATTGGTGAACCCCAGAACTGCTTGGCCCTTGTCTTGCCACAGTGTGGTCCATCTCATATACCGTTCCTCATAGTTTCCAATAGGGTAATATTATTCCTTTACCGCGTTGACGCAGACCCCACCTCAACAGGGTCTGCTAACCTCCCGGCCTATGGATCTTCAAGTTCCTTTGAGCTGAAACAGATCTTTGATTTCGAGATGGAATCTCCAACACATATAACCACAGGTCCTTCTAGAAGTCACACCCACGCGAACAAGTGTTAGGCGTAAACCTCCACACCTCATGACCACTGGTGTGACCATAGAATTAAACCCAAAAGGGAATGTCATGATTTCATGGATCGAGACTTCCGTTACAAGGTGTGCCCTGATTCCTCCAAGTCCCAAAATCTCGAAATGGGATAACGGTCTCTAGCTCCTCCCTTAAATTATCCTGATGTGACCCTCAACTGTGAACTGGGGCCCAACCTTTGAGTGCATCGGGATTTCGCATACCGGGGGCCCGCGATGTAGTTTCCTCCCTTCGCTCAATATCTGGAATCACAATATTTCTTCGCCATAGATTAACGGTCCAGATTCTTCCACGATCAACGGTTTTGATTGCGTCAGGATTTTGTGTATCGATACTTCTCGGTAGTTGTTTCCTCCACATTCCCGACTCCCAAAATGATGAAATTTTCAGAGCGCCCTAAATCAACAGCTCACGCTCACCTGGTTCTAACGGTTTCTATCCCTCTTGAGTTTGTGAGCGTTGAAGACTCTCTCCTTTATCCTCCCCGCTGATCTACTAGATCCAACGGTCCACAGAAAATCGATGGTTCTCCCTCCGAGAATTTCAACTGTTCATTCAGGTTCTGAATAATTCCCAGCCAAATAACTCAACGTCTTTCTTTCTGAGTTTGATTCCGCAAGGAAACTACAAACCTCGTACTTCCTTCAAACTCTTCATAGTACCTATCCCTCCTGAGCTTGGTTCTTTCTGCAAACTCAAGGATTCTAGGGAATTCTTGTGCACACTCCCTGCAGCCTTCACGGTAATCGCTAATTATTTGATATATCCCACTTCTACGTACTCCTTGCGATAGAATTCCTTCAACCTCTCACTTGGGTTGGAAAAGTCTAAGACTTCAACTGGTCCTGTGCACACTTTGCACGGCTCTGTGTTATACTTACACTTATGTTGGTATAAGAACAACTATATCTCTCTTGAGCTTTTCTGAGGTAAAAATCATAATCTTGTCAACGCACTCCTTGCGGACCTTCACTATACTCCTTGCAAGAATTCTCAGGATTAGAAACAATTGAAACTCAAACTCTCCCTCTCATGGACTTCACACATTCAACATGAAATCATACACATAAGCATTAAAACAAATTCACAATAGAGCATATAAGCAAACTGTAAACATACCATTCAATAGATGTAAACAATAATCATAACAACACCATGAAATTGAATCAAAGCATTCTTATATTATTTCAAGTGTTTCTATACATGGTCTCTATAGAAACAACTATCTACTCATACAACTTCTACAATATATGTTATTCTTTCTCTCCTATCCTCACTTTTTCTCTACAGCTTCTAACTACTATGAGAATAATGATACAATACAATACATACGAGGGAGATTTCTCCTGTTTTCCCTCCTACAACTTTAAGTTATCCAATCGAATTAAAGGCTACATTTACTTTACATTCATTACATTAAATGCCTACAACCGTAAGATGAGAGCAACACTCAATATCCGCACTACAATCTCCAATCCATAAAATAAAATGTATCTTTTCCATATATTGCATTAATGTTTCATCTTTTCAAATTCAAAACATCTTCAAAATGCGCACTAGTGCATATACAGTTGTCCTCCGCTTTGTGCTTTCTTGCGATGCTCTTGTATCATACTCCTCTGGCTGAAAAATTCATGGACTCCTGTCCATGAGCTCCTACACCGTCTGTCCATGTTCTGGATATTTTCTTCACTTTCCCAACTGACATCCTCAATCGAGTGTCCTTTCCATTTTACCAAATACTGAAAATATGTCTTTCTCTAGGTTTTCTTGCTAACTCTCTGATCAATGATCTTTTCCATCTACGGCTTTTCAGCTACAAGCATCTGTTTAACCCACTGAATTTCCTTATGATTCTCTCCTCCTCTGGCTTCATCTGCTCTGTAAGGATATAGATATGCTATGTTCAATATGGGTGATATGCCTACACCATCTGGCAATTCTATCTCATAAGCATTTGCCTCAAATTTTTGTAAAATCTTACATGGCCCTATGTTTTTCATCTTCAATTTATTATATGTTCCCCTTGGGAACCTTTCTCTTCTGAGGTGCGCTAAAAATAAATCTCCCAGTTTGAACTAAAGCTCTCTTCTGTGTTGATCTTCTCTGCACTTATATTCCTAACTATAACTTTGCAACTGCTCTTTAATCTTACTATGGAGCTTCTGCATCTCTGCGGCAAAATATTCCACTCCAGCATTTCTAAACTCATTCTGCTCCAAGTCTCTCAACTCAAATACTCCTCTCGGCTGCATTCCATACATTATATGGAATGGACTTTGTTCGGTGCTCCGGTTAGGTGAGTCATTATATTGAAATTCCGCTTGTGGAAGAATCTGATCCCATTGACTATGATGTTTAGCTACTAAACTCCTCAATAAGTCTCCCAAACTTCGATTTAATACCTCAGTCTGTCCATCCATCTGAGGGTGATATGCTAAGCTAAAAGATAAATCTGTCCCCAGCTTCTTCCATAGTGTCCTCCATAAATGACTAACAAATTTGGTATCTTTGTCTGAAAAAATACTCTTGGGTAAACCATGAAGTTGTACAACTTCTTTGAAAAACAGATTTGCAATGTGTGTTGCATCACTGGTTTTCTGACATGGAATGAAATGTGCCATTTTTTAGAATATATCGACTACCACGAATATAGAATCACAACCTCTCTGTGTTCTTAGCAGTCCTAACACAAAATCCATGCTTACTGCATCCCACGGTCTCTCTGGTATCGACAGTGGTTGCTACAACCCTTTGTTCTATCTTTTCCCCTTTGGGTGCTGGAAAATTCTACATCTGTTAACAAATTTCTTGACATCTGTCCTCATCCATGGCCAATAATATAAATTGTTCAGTTGCACAAATGTATGATCATGGCCAAAATGTCCAGCCAATCCCCCACTATGTGTTTCCTTCAAAAGGTTTTGTCTCATAGAACTCTTCAGTATACACAACTGATTTCCTTTGAATAGTAATCCATCCTGGATTAAATATTCAATCCATTATCTTCTATCTCTTAGAACAAGGTTCTAACATATCCTTAAGGCTATCAAAACCTAAGGTATTCACATGAAACTCCTGTAGAATCAAAAAATTTATGCTC
Source organism: Picea sitchensis (assembly GCA_010110895.2). NCBI lineage: Eukaryota > Viridiplantae > Streptophyta > Pinopsida > Pinales > Pinaceae > Picea > Picea sitchensis. Next base: position 37,328 of record SNQJ01S0088440.1, read on the forward strand.
AATGCATCAACAACCTTGTTAGCATTTCCAGAAATGTGCTTTGTAACAAAAGTAAAGTTTTGCATAAATTCAACCCATTTTGCATGTTTCTAGTTCAATTTCTCCCATCTGATTACAAATTGTAAAGCATGGTTGTCTCTATACAAAACGAACTCCTTTGGAACCATGTAGTGCCTCCATTTCTTCAGCGCTTGTATGACTGCATAAAACTCTTTATCATACGTGGAATATTTCATTTTGGTCTCGTTTAGATTCTCACTGAAGTATGCAATCGGTCTATTGTCTTGACTTAAGAGTGCTCCAACCACAAATCCACTTGTGTCACATCGGACTTGGAATGTTTTACTGAAATATGGTAGAACCAAAACTGGTTGCTCGGTTATCTTCTCCTTTAACAACTTGAAACTTCTTTCTGCTTCCTCTATCCAATGAAAATATTTATGTCTTTTCTTGATTGTGTCCATCATTGGTGCACTAATCCCACTAAACTTTCTAGTGAACTTCCTATAAAAATTGGCTAGTCCATGGAATCTTTTGACTTCAAAGATATTTCTTGGTGACATCCATTCTTTGATTTCTTTTACCTTCTTAGGATCCATCTTCAACTCATTCGAAGAAATCACAAAACCCAAATAAATGAGTTATTTCTTCATGAAAGATGACTTCTTTAGATTTATCAACAACTTCTCTTGATGCAACCTTCTCATCACTAGAGTTAAATGTCTCAAATTTTCTTCCTCAGTCTTACTGAATATCAGTATATCATCAAGATACACAGTTACAAACTTCCCAATGAAATATTTCAAGACTTCGTTCATCAATCTCATAAAAGTGCTTGGCGCATTCATCAAGACAAACATCTTGACAAGCCATTCATACAGTCCTTCATTCATCTTGAATGTTGTCTTCCATTCATCACCTTCCCTCATTCTAATCTGATGATATCTACTTTTCAAATGAATTTTTGAAAAAACCTTTGCTCCACTCAAGCAATCCATCAAGTCATCCATCTTGGGTAAAGGAAATCTATACCTAATGGTGATTTTGTTTATATCTCTTGAGTCTGTACACATTCTCCATCCACCATATTTCTTCGGACTTAACACTGTTGGTACAACGCATGGACTCAAGCTTTCCCTAATCAACCTCTTGTCCATCAGATCCTGGACTTGCTTCTTGACTTCTTCATTCTCCTATGGTGTCAGTATGTACATTGCTTTATTTGGAAAACTTGCTCCTGGTATAGGGTCAATGTGATGGATTACACTCCTAATGGGCGGCAACAAACAAGGTAAATCATCCACCACTATATCAACAAAATTCTCCAGTAGTTCTTGAATTTCCTTAGGTAGATCATCTATTGAAGTACCGGTCAGAATGACTCTAGGTTTTCTCACCACAACAAACTGCATTTCTTCATATTTCGTGACTTCATCTAGAATTTCCTTCCCACTCATGAGAGGTATAGTATTGTTTGCTTCTTCTTTCACCTTCTTGTCTTCAATCAGCAGCAACATATGCGTCCTACCATTCTTTTCCAAGGTATAAGTGTTCTTTCTTCCATCATGGACATTTCTATCATATTGCCACAACCTCCCCGACAAAAGATGAAAGACAACCATGGGAATAACATCACATAAGATCTCATCTCTATAACCCCCTATCTTAAATTCTACTAAAATTCTACTAAACATTGTTTAGTGATTGTTACCTGATGTCCTTTTTGCAACCACAAAAACTTGTATGGGCTTGGATGTGCAACTGTCTCCAATTCTAGCTTTTCCACCATCTCTGTGGATACTAAATTATTTGTGCTTCCACTGTCCACTATCACCTTGCATACCCTATCCTTGGTCTTGCAAGTAGTTCTAAACAAACTGTTCCTCTGGACTGGATTCTTCACCTCCTTCTCTAGCTTCAAGAAAATTTTCCTCATCATTAAGGATCTTCTGCCTTCTGCACATTATGCCTCAACATTTCGCCTTTGCGCTTCTGAAATGTGATATTCACTCCTCCATATATTTTTCTATTGGGACATTCAAAAGATTTGTGTCCGATATTTCAACAGATAAAACACTTTACTTCACCTCCTCTGCCTCTTCCTCTTCCTCTTGCTCGAGAAAAAGTATTCCTATTGGCATATTGTCTTCCCTGTGAACTTCCTCCTCTTTTTGGGTGGTTATGAGGCTTCTTCTCTTCATCCTTGGGCTTATGTACTCTGTCTTGGGAAATTGCTTTGCCTCTACTCTAACTTCTACCTATGACCCTTTGAATTTTCTTTCGGGCCAATTTCTCTTCTGCTTTCAGAGAAATCTGATAAGCATCTTCCACATTTCTAATTTTCATCATGCTCATCTCATCCTAAATGTCATATCTCAAACCATTCATATATATGGAAACCTTTTCATCATCACTCTCATGGTGACCAGCTCTAATGTTTATCATGTAAAACTCCTCAATGTATTCTTTCACTGTCATCCGCTTCTGTCTCAAATTCTGCATTCTCCAGAAGAGATTGATTTGGTAATCTCTAGGTATGAATTTGGATTTCATCTTGGTGACCATCCTATCCCAGATTTTAATTCTTTCTTTTCCTTTGCAACGCCTATCAGCCTGCATTTCATCCCACCACAGTGTTGCATGTCCTTTCAGTCTAGTGACAACGTGTTTTACTTTCTTATCTTATTCAATATCCTCATAATATAAGTATTTATCCAGAGCTCTAAACCAATCTAGCACCTCCTCAATGTCTAAGTTTCCTTGATACTTCGGGATGTCCATTTTTTCTCTGGCCCCTATTATTGCAACAAATTTGAATAGATGTTCCTCTGCAGCATCTTCAGCTCCTACTTCCATCTAATTTTCAGCTTCACTGACATCTCCAATATCAAGTGTCGGCCTCTGTGTTGTCTCCATAGAATCCAATCGAGAACGAAGTTCTCTCATCTCCCTTTCCACAACTGGATCAGGCATAGGTATTTCTTGACGTCTTCTTGGCGGCATTGTTTCAATCTGTCCACACAAAATTCAATTACAATTGTTCCCTGTATTTCTTCTACAGAAAACAAAAGTTGTTAGCTATGACACCACCTAACACAGACCCCCACCTCAGCAAGGTCTGTTGACCTCCCGACCTATGTATCTTCAAGTTCCTTTGAGCTGAAATGGCTCTTTGATTCCCATCTAGAATCTCCAACACATAGAACCATAGGTCCTTCTAGAAGTCACACCCACGTGAAGAAGCGTTAGGCGTAAACTTCAACCCCTCGTGACCACAAACTTATACTCCAAAAGGGTGTGTCGTGATTTTGTGTATTGGGACTTCCGTTACAAGGGGCCCCAACTCCTCCAAGTCCCAAAATCCATAAATGGGCTAATGGTCTCTAGCTCCTCCCTTAAATTCTCCTGATGTGGCCCTCAACTGTGACCTGGGGCCCAACCTTTGAGCACGTCGGGATTTCATGTATCAGGGGTCTGCGATGTAGTTTCCTCCCTTCGCCCAATATCCAGAATCACGATATTTCTTCGCCATGGATTAATGGTCCAGATTCTTCCACGATAAACGATCCTGATTGAGTCGGGATTTCACGTATCGCGACTTCTGGGTAGTTGTTTCCTCCACACTTCCGACTCCCGAAATGCCAAAATTTTCGGAGCACACTAAATCAACGGCTCACGCTCCCTTGGTTCTAACAACTATCATCCCTCCTGATCTTGTGAGTGTTTAAGACTCTCATCTTTGTCCTCCCCACTGATCTACTAGATCCAACAGTCCACAAAAAATCGATGTTTCTCCCTCCGATAATTTCAACCGTCTGTTCAGGTTCTCAATATTTCCCGTCCAAATAACTCATCGTCTTTCCTTATAAACTTGATTCCATGAGGTGACTACAAGACTCATCCTTCCTTCTAACTCTTCATAGTCTCTATCCCTCCTAAGCTTGGTTCTTGCTAAAAGATCAAGGATTCTAGGGAATTTTTGTGTGCATTGCTTGCGGCCTTCATGGTAATCATCGATCATCTGATGTCTCCCACCTTTGTGCACTCCTTGCTACAGAAGTCCTTCAACCACTCACCTGGGTTGGAAAATTCTAAGACTTCAACCGGTCCTACACACACTTTGCACGGATCTGTGCTATACTTACACTTCTGTTGGTATAAGAACAACTCTATCTCTCCAGAGCTTTTCTGAGGTAAAATTTAGAATCTTGTCAAGGCACTCCTTGTGGACCTTCACTGCACTCCTTGCAAGAATTCTCAGGACGAGAAACAATTGAAACTCATACTCTCCCTCTCGTGGAATTCACTCATTCAACATGAGATCATACACATAAGAATTAAAACAAATGCACAACAAAGCATATAAGAAAATTGTAAACATACCATTCAATAGATGTAAACAGTAATCATAACAACACCATTAAATTGAATCAAAGCATTCTTATATTAATTCAAGTGATTTTGTACATGGTCTCTATAGCAACAACTATCTACTCATACAACTTCTACAATCTCTGTTCTTCCTACTCTCCTATCCTCTCTTTTTTTCTACAGCTTCTAACTACTATGACAATAATGATACAATACAATACATACGAGGGAGATTTCTCGAGTTTTCCCTTCTACAAATTTAAGCTATCTAATCAAATTAAAGGCCACATTCACTTTACATTCATTACATTAAATGCCTATAATCGACAGATGAGAGTAACGCTCAATATCCGTAATACAATATCCAAACCATAAAGCAAATGTATATTTTCCAGATATTGCATTAATGTTTCATCTTTTCAAATTCAAAACGTCTTCAAAATGCATGCTAGTGCGTATCCAGCTATCCTCTGCTTTTTGCTTGCTTATGATGCTTCTGCATCACGCGTCCACAAAAAAATATTAAGTGGGATCAACCCCATATATTCCAGACTCTTCTGTGGAACGTTGGTCCAAGTAAGTTTCCCACCAATGTTTGACATGGGGGAGAGATTTAAGGAGTGTGAAGGTGATTTTTTCCCTATCGAAAAAATGGTGAATAGAGAAATAACCTTCTAGCAGATTTAAACATTTTCTTAGGGCATTTGCATCTATGTGACCTTCAAATACAGGAATATAAAAATTAACATGTACCTTGAAAGGAGAGGTTCTTACAAAGTGGATGTTAGATGAATATGCATCGGTTGCTATCGACAGGTGTTGAAGGATGTGGGAAAAATTCTCCATCATTTCATCCCTCTGTCGTGTGAGAGCTTTCTCAAGCAACAGATTGATAGAATCGTCTGCTCCATCATTTTTCTTGTCTTCTACCATGGAGGTTTTATTGGGCATGTGAGAGAGATTGTATTCAATAGAGACAATCTTGAGACCCAACTTGCTATACACGGACCTTGTCTAGGACATGCACTGAAAAAATTGATCAAGAGCAGCCTGCTTTGATACCACTGATCTGTATTATTTTCGACACGAAATGAGAGCTAAGATATAATAAATAAATGTAAAGAGATATCTCGAATATCCAATAATATAACAGAAATGTATCAGAGATGCAACCATAAACACAAAGATACAGTAATACACAATTTTCTATTAATGAGAGAAAATGTACAAAGACTGTAAAAATATAAAGTGAAAGACTCGCTAGAATTGTGGCAGCTTATCTTTGAGAAGAGATGTGATGGCTACTCGCATCCGTGAGAAGATGGTTTTACAATGAGGCTCCAAAGGCCTTTTTATCATAAATAAAATCCAAAACCCTAACCCTGGAATATGAAAATCCAACAGTTTTGTGGATCTTGTTTTGGGTAGCTTGGTGTATCAACTTCTAGGGGGTGTAACTTAGCATACGATCTCCATTTGGGGCACACGATAGATCATTGGAATATTGATCCTTCGACTATCATTAAGAGCTCATTAATATGCTCAATAAGATCCTTCGACTATCATTGAGAATCTTGATCCCAAAAAACCTTCATTTAAGCCCTCAAAATTGCCCCAAAAGTTAAAAACTGCTAAAAATAGTAAATTGACAAAATCACTATTTTGAGCAAGTTGGAAAAGGTGGGTGGCCACCGATATCCACCTAGATCAAGTTATTTGGCTATTATTATGAGATCATTTACAATAAGGTCAAGGAAAATGTAGTGATTGATGCTCTTTCTCGGAAATATGAAGACAAAGTGATCCGGATTATTTTTGGCACGAAATGAGAGCGGAGATATAATAAAGAAATGCACAGAGATATTGCAGATATTCAATAATATAACAGAAATTTATCAGAGATGCAACCATAAACATAGATATACAGTAATACACGATTTCTATTAATCAGAGAAATGTACAGAGACTGTAAAAATACAGAGTGGAAGACTCGCTAGAATGGTGGCAGCTTATCTCTGAGAAGAGATGTGACGGCTACTCGCATTCGCAAGAAGATGGTTAAAATGAGGCTCTGGAGGCCTTTTTACAATAGTCGGGAATGCCAAAATTCCTAGACATCCAAAAACCTAACCCTAGGAGATGAAGCGCCAAAAGTCATGTGGGCCCCGTTTGGGTAAGTTGGTGCATCAACTTCCCGGGGTCGTAACTTTTGCATACGATCTCTGTTTTAGGCGT
>SNQJ01S0088440.1:52795-70610 GCA_010110895.2 Picea sitchensis
GAACTCGAAAATGAAGAATCCTCTTCCCACCGAGTAACAGGTGACCCCGTGCTGAAGGTGAGGTTTCCAGTTCCTCTGTATCCAATCATCCGTTGTCTTTGGGGAAGGCCAAAGCCCCATAAACTGACCAACTAATCCTCTATTAGCCAATGCCAACGCTATTTTCACTGGCTGGGACTCTGGTAGGGCGATTTCAGGGATCTCTTCGAGCTTCTTAATGAATTTCGGGACTTGAGGGGGTCCAGGACGCTTACGACTGCTTCCCACAAGTTTCCTGAAGGCATCTGCGTCAGAGAGGGGGGGGGAAGAGGCCGAATCCCCACCCCCAGGGGCGGCCATGGCTGCCTAGGGGCGAATTCGATCTATGCAGACCTCTATCGCGGCTAAACCCTATCGAGCTCTTACCATGTTCGGGATCACTCACAATACCTATTGTTGGAGGTATGGAATTAAAAACATATATTTTTATATATTAAAAAATAACATATATGTACTGATTTAATTGGCTAAGAGATTGGAGGTCTTATTGTCGGCTTTGCTATTCCCAATGCAGTGTATGGAAACATATCCAAATTTTTTTCTTGTAGACAGTATGTTTTAATCATATATTTTTCCTGTATATTGCTTGAAGGTCGATTAATGCTACCATTAGTTCGAATGTTTGTATTATCATTTTCTGCTACCCGAATATATCTGTCAATTTTGAAATGTTTTCATATCCAAGCTTTGTATATTTCTTGAAATTTATTGACACTTATTCCAAGATGCCTCAATAGGCTTGACAGCGTAAATGTTTACATGACACGACGTTATCCAACACCCCTGATAGTTTAAATGTTTGCATACCGCGAGGTCCCTAGACAGACTGAGAGTCTTAAATGTTTATGTAAATACGGTTCTCAGAGTACATGCCAGTTTAATAGCCATTGTATGTTTCATCCTTGTTCTACCATTGAAGCTACATACATTGTTTACTGGTGCGGTGAATGCTTCTTCTTTGCTAGTTTGTCAGGTGCTGCCATTGTATGTTTCATCCTCGTAATCGTTGAAGCTAGATACATTGTTTACTGGTTCGGTGAGTGGTTATTCTTCGTTGGTTTCTCAGTTGCTGTTTTTTGTTGTTTCGCTCGCAATTCAACCTACGCTTCTGCATTTCATCGTTTCAGAGTAATTTTCGATTCCATAGTTTCATTTTGTATTCCTTGTTTTGTGTTCAGTGTTTGCAGTTTCCAAGTAAGAATGTTTGTTTATTTGTAGTTGCAAGTTCCTTGTATGTTTCCAGTTCCTTTTCTACTTCGGCTGCAGTTTGGTAATTGTTGGAGATACATATGTTGTTCACTGGGTCGGTGGATTTTGTTGGTTTGTTGGTTCCTGGGTTGCAGGTTCTGTTTGTTTTCCTGGGGTTTGCGCTTTGGGGCCTTGGGGGTGTAGTTCGGCCTCTTCGTGCTTTCTCGCTGGTTTCTTTTCTTTGATTCAGCCTTGCAGGGTTGGGGTGTAGCAACGGTGGTTGGAACTTCTTTTTTTTNNNNTTATTGTTATTGTTTTTTTGGGGTGCTTTATGGTGTTCAACCCCTACACCCACCAGTCAATCTGTAGTTGTGTTATTTTTTATTTTTGCAGAGGTTGTTATCTGTATTTGTGTGAGATTTTCCTGGTGCTCAAGTAATGCCATGAAAGAAAATAGTTGCATACAAAATTGTTGGAGGATTACATGTGAAGTTATAATATCGATTTTTTTTTTGTTGGGATAAGGCATATGTATGCAACTTACATTTATAGACCATGTATGGTCAGATGTCCGGATATGACATGACATGTTCTTTCTCCTCTACATAGAATGGTCTGCACACGATACAATTTGTGTTGTGCTTGAGATATGATATGTGCAACAAAGATTCTTCAAGATTATATTTTCATGTCTGGAAGCATGTCTAGGTAGTTTTCCACGGAAAAATGAGAACTTGTAACGTGGGCACAACAGTCTGTGTAGAGGATAAAGAACATGATTAAAGGGCATATCTAGATGAATTTCCAGGGAAAACCAGAAATCATTTAGCTGCAGTCGTGCAATTGCGTAATATTTTCTGCCTTGTAATAAATTTTGGCTAGGGAAAAAAAAGCTAGATGTTTACACCCATGGATAGAGAAGAGCAAAGGTTTATGTTTCTTCCTTTGTAAACTGTTCATTGAGTCAGTTTTGTTGTATCTACATATTGCTTGTTCTCCAATGAATACCATCTTCCATTAATGCACATTGAATTTTGTGGGTTTCCACATTGAAACAAACAGAGTAGCTGGAGAAAAGGAGGGAGTCTTGACTGCATCGACTGAAGAGGATATAAAAAGGTGCATGCTTGTATTTTTGTTTCATATTGCATTGTTTTCTATTTCATTTATTGTCTGTATATGTGTTAAACTAGTTGCGTGCCTTCCTACATGGTAAGTTATCTTGGTTACATACGTTCCTTCCTACATACTAAGCTAGTTTATGTTCGTTGTGTTTGTGTTGCATTGTTGCATTTAAAGAAACATAATTGTTGGATAGGATGAAGGACTCTTTGGCAAGTAAATAGAACTTTTTTTTTTCTTTTAGATGTTTGTTTTTATACTAACTTGTCTTTGTCTCGATTTCATCTTCGACGTTGCTACCTTGGAAAAAACGGGTTACTTGGATAGGGAGTTGAATTTTTCTATGCAACAGCAGAGGGTTCTGTGGTACAGTCTTCTAAAAGCTATACAAAGTGTGTCGGTAAATTAAATATACAAACTAGAAGGGAGCATATAATATTAGACTTGACAACGATGAATTCGTAGTAATGGGCCTTTTCTACGCTCCCTATTTCTACTTTTTCCATTTTCTATTATCCCTTTTGTTTTCTAATTCATCTCCTTAGTGTGGTTTCCGAAAATTCCCTCATGCGTCGGTTGGCAGACTAACGGACTGACATATGTGGTCCCGCTTCTACCTTATTCCATAGTTACCCACTTTGTCGATTACGGCTGCCAGGTTGGCAGGTTGAATATTGCTCCCCTGGATTTCGGGGGTCCACGATATACACATTGGCCATGGTGACCCATGGTTACTCCCTGTTTACTGTTAAACATTTGTCCAGTTAAAAAATTAAGATGCATACAGTTTTACGGTTATTTTGTCCTTCCGATGGAAAATATATAATGCATATATGTGTTTACTCCTGATGTTCATCTGCACATGCTTGCATCAAAAAAAGTTGGACTAGTGAGACGACCATGAGAAGTCAATCATCCCAGACATCAATAGACCGACAAGGCCAAAGGTAAAGATGCATATGCTATGCTCTTACTATGTTTACTGAAAAAAAATTGTGGGCTATATATTCATCTATAACATGGTGGATATGTTGATGCCATTTGCAATACATGGTTTCTAGCTCGTAAGAAGTATCAACAAGTACAAGTGAAACGTCAAACGTGTTTCATGTTCCGCAGACCAAGAGGTGTGGTTGCAAAACTGTGGCTCCATAGTTCATCAATACTATTCGTGTACTTGTAGCACACTACCATTCACTTTAGTTTTCCTGTTCAAAAAATGTCATCAGGTCTAGAGTTGTGACATCCAAAGTACTTTCAATAGAGGGCTTGAACAACCACCAAATTGGACAATTGTTCGTCGGGGACATAATGGTTGTCTATACCACCTACTTGAACAAGGAAAACAAAAGTAGATCCATTGTGCATGATGATATGACAGACAAGGACGCCATGATGACAGTCACACTCACTATTCCTCCACAACTTGTCCAGAAACATGCAAAAAAGATATTGTCATGTAATGGGATATCCATTACAAATTTTAATGTATTTCCCAAAACAATATATGACCGCGATGATTGCGATCGAATTATTTTTCTCAACGAAACAAGTATTGTGGAAAAAATTCCTACTATTTGTTCAGAATATCGCTTCCTCCTGGACTCGACTATCAAACAGCTTTCATAGAGCACCGATATTTACCCAATCAGAACGATTGGGGCTGTTGTGACACTGGCAAGAAAATTTGGGTCACAACACATTCTCCATATAAAGGATGGGAAGTCAGACAACGACAAGAAAATGGTACCACTGTTCATATTCAGTTTTGTTCTTAACTTTTACATCTGCATATATGTGGGATAAGTTACACAAATATTGCATTGTTCCATGTTGCAACTACAATTGTTTGATACGTATTCAGATTTGTTTTCGTCAATGGAACAACAATTACATAGAGGGAAGATTCCACTTATGATGTTCAAAAATATAACAAAGAAGAAGGATGCTAGAGAAAGGATATTTCGGACAACCCAGGAAACATTTGTAACAGAGTTGTAAGCAGATATAGTAGAGGATCTGGAGAAACTAGCTAGCTCTACAATTGTTGTGCGTATACATCCACAAAATCATCCTCACTTTGCTTATAGAAATAACCTTCAACAAATTTCTGCACCTGTTTACTTTTTCTCTTTTGTTTTACAGAGGAGAGGGGATGCAGTTGTGTATTATATTGTTCAATGTATTAATCCCTTTGCTCGCGATGCCAGGTTGAAGGTCTTTTAGGTGTAGCCAATGTGTACTCGACCCCCTTTGAGCCTGTATGTGCAAAATTTCATTCTGCTGCTTCTTCTTCCACTTTGATAAGTGATTATGTGATTGATTGTCTACGATGCGATGAAAAGTGTCCATATATTTATGGGCCTTGCGTCAATGGTGTTATCTGAACCATGGGCAACACACCTGTGCAGTGTTCGATTAGGAAGCCTCTATTACAAAATGTGCTTCTTGAATTGGTAGATTTTTCGTATGAAGCGTATTTACACAAAAAGGCAAGCAGTGTCTATATGTTGCGGAAACTTCAGATACAGAGCAAATTCACCTTAAATGAGGACAATTCAATTTTTCATATCGGCTAAAGAAGGGCAAAAAAAAGAATTAAATCAAACTTTGGGAGGAAATGAAAATACCTCATGTCTCTCTGTAATATTTGTTCAACATCCAGATGAATGTTCATTTCAAGAGAAAAGGAATGTGCCAACGTATTTTGTTTGTATATCAAATTGTTTGGTGCAAAGGTCGATGGGTTTTGCTCAACAGAACCTTCTGGGAACTTTCTTCTGGGTTGTTTAAACTATGGTTGGTTCTTGGTTATCTGGTTTGTCTGTCAATTTGTATACCGTGGAAAATCTTCTTTGGATGACATGGAACAATATAGTTGAATTTTTTTGGCCAGGTGGCACGCAAATCCCCTTGATAATTTCTATGGCGCTATGACGCAAATGTACTATGTGACTTGTTTTGGCAAATTTCCTTGATCGATGAACTTGGTCAAATTATTGTTGTGAAATAATTTGAAATCAACAAATATATAGTGTGCGAAGTGCAACAGTCCTATCGTACCAACAAGAGGCTCTTAAAATTCAAATTGATCGTTGTTTTCACAATTTTTTCTTATTCGATGAACTTGGTAAAATTAATATCCTGGAATAATTTGAAATCAATGAATATATATTGTGCGTACTGAAATTGTGCTATCATATGAACAAGAGGGACTTAAACTTCAAATTGGTCCTTGTTATGATTGTGATGATAGAATTTTACAAAAAAATTCTTTTGTTTCCTTCATTTTTAAAAAAAATAAGCGATTTAATATCCTTTAATAATTTAATGTAGTTCACTTGTACAATAACAATAGTTAATATTAATATTTTAGTATCTGGAAATAATGTTTTTCGCTGAAGTTGGATAGGATGAGCATTGATAAACAATTGCAATCTTGAACTCGCCAAATGTGGAATCTACAATTCCACCTGTCAATTTGTATATCGTGGAAGTCTGGGTGGTATTTGTAGGACACCGGACAAAAGAGGTTCAAATTTCATCCCGCCAGGCCAAGAACCCGTGATCCAAAAAGTGCCCAAGTATGGAAAGACGGATCCGCATATGCTCTATAAAATCTCTTTTCCATACTTTCTAAAAGTACATGTTTTCTATGTATTGCTCGTTTGTCGAAAAAAACTTATATCAGTCGCCCAACCAGATTGTACAAACTTTCTTGTTTAATTAAATTCTACAATAAAAAAAATTATTATTAATAATTTAGTGTTGAAAATCATGTTTTTAGATATGTTGGATAGTTGATAGGGATTAGTATCTGTAAACAATGGCCTCAATTCCTTCTGTCAATCTATATACCGCAGAACTCTGAGGGCTATTCGGAGGACAAGGAGCAATGAAAATTGCAATGTTGAGTGACGCAACCCATAGGTCCATTTGTCAATTTGTAAATTGCGGACATGTGCTTGGTGTTTGTATAATGTTGAACAATAGAGGCCCAATTTTCAGCCCATGAACCCCACAGACCCAAACAAAAAAAATTGCTAGATATGAAATCCATACCGGATCGCTACGGGACAATAAAACTGCAATGTTCCGCCAACCAACCTGAGTCCACTTGTCCACTTGTATATCGCGGAAGTCTAGGTGCTATTTGTAGGAGACAGAACAATGGAGACTCTATTGTCGGTCCGCCAGGCCGCAAACCAAAAACTGCCTGGGTATGGAATGAGGGATCTGCATATGTTGTATAAAATCCCATTCCATATTTTATATAGAGACAATGTCCACAAGTTCACGTGTCAACTTGTATATCCCAGAAGTCTAGGTGCTATTTGTAGGACACATAACAATAGATACTTAATTTTTAGCGTGCCAGGTCGCGAACCTGCAATCCAAAAAGTGCCCAAGTATGGAATGAGGGATCCGCATATGTTCTAGAACAATGTTTTTGTACAGCGCGGAACAATAAATGACCAATTTTCAGTCTTCCATCCCCAGAGCTCCCGATTAAAAAAAATCGCTAAATATGGAATTCATACGGGATCTTCTCATATGTTGTATAAAATCTCATTCCATACTTTATTTAGAGACTATGTACACAAGTCCATATGTCAATTTGTATATTGTGGAAGTCTAGGTGCTATTTGTGGGACACAGAATAGTAGATACTTAATTAAAGCCTGCCAGGTCGTGAACCCACGATCCAAAAAGTGTCAAAGTATGGAATGAGGGATCCGCATATGTTCTAGAAAAATGTGTTTGTAAAGCGCAGAACAATAGACACCCAATTTCCATCTCCCCAGCCCCAGATCCCCCAATATATCTATCAATTTTGAAATGTTTTCATATCCAAGCTTTGTATATTTCTTGAAATTTATTGACACTTATTCCGAGATGCCTCAATAGGCCTGACAGCGTAAATGTTTACATGACACGACGTTCTCCAACACCCCTGATAGCTTAAATGTTTGCATACCACGAGGTCCCTAGATAGCTTGAGAGTCTTAAATGTTTATGTAAATACGGTTCTCAGAGTACATGCCAGTTTAATAGCCAGTGTATGTTTCATCCTTGTTTTGCCATTGAAGCTAAATACATTGTTTACTGGTTCGGTGACTGCTTCTTCTTTGCTAGTTTGTCGGGTGCTTCCATTGTATGTTTCATCCTCGTAATCGTTGAAGCTAGATACATTGTTTATTGGTTCGGTGAGTGGTTCTTCTTCGTTGGTTTCTCAGTTGCTGTTTTTTGTTGTTTCGCTCACGATTCGACCTACGTTTCTGCATTTCATTGTTTCAGAGTAAGTTTCGATTCCATAGTTTCATTTTGTGTTCCTTGTTTTCTTTTTAGTGTTTGCAGTTTGCAAGTAAGAATATTTGTTTATTTGTAGTTGCAAGTTCCTTGTATGTTTCCATTTCCTTTTCTACTTTAGCTGCAGTTTGGTAATTGTTGGAGATACATATGTTGTTCATTGGGTCGGTGGATTTTGCATGTTCGTTGGTTCCTGGGTTGCGGGTTCTGTTTGTTTGCCTGGGGTTTGTGCTTTGGGGCCTTGGGAGTGTAGTTCGGCCTCTTTGTGCTTTCTCGTTGGTTTCTTTTCTTTGATTCGGCCTTGCAGGGTTGGGGTGAAACGATGGTGGTTGGAACTTTTTTATTATTATTATTGTTATTGTTTTTTGGGGGTGTTTTACGGTGTTCAACCCCTGCACCCACCAGTCAATCTATTTTTCATTTTTGCAGAGGTCGTTATCTGTATTTGTGTGAGATTTTCCTGGTGTTCAAGTCCTGCCATGAAAGAAAATAGTTGCATACAAAATTGTTGGAGGATTACATGTGAAGTTACAATATCAATTGTTTTTTTGTTGGGATAAAGCATATGTATGCAACCTACATTTATAGACCATGTATGGTCAGATGTGTGGATATGACATGACATGTTCTTTCTCCTCTACATAGACTAGTGTGCACACGATACAATTTGTGTTGTGCTTGAGATATGATATGTGCAACAAAGATTTTTCAAGATTATATTTTCATGTCTGGAAGCATGTCTAGGTAGTTTTCCACGAAAAAATGAGAACTTGTAACGTGGGCACAACAGTCTGTGTAGAGGATAAATAACATGGTTAAAGGGCATATCTGGATGAATTGCCAGGGAAAACCAGAAATCGTTTAGTTGCGACCATGCAATTGCGTGATATTTTCTGCCTTGTATTATATTTTGGCTAGGGAAAAAAAAGCTAGAAGTTTACACCAATGGATAGAGAAGAGAAAAGGTTCATGTTTCTTCCTTTGTAAACTATTCATTGAGTCAGTTTTGTTGTATCTACATATTGCCTGTTCTCCAATGAATACCATCTTCCATTGATGTACATTGAATTTTGTGGGTTTCCACATTGAAACAAACAGAGTAGATGGAGAAAAGGAGCGAGTATTGACTGCATCGTCTCAAGAGGATATAGAAAGGTGCATGCTTGTACTATTGTTTCATATTGCGTTGTTTTGTATTTAATTTATGGTATGTATATGTGTTAAACTAGTTGCATGCCTTCCTACATGGTAAGTTATCTTGGTTACATACGTTCCTTCCTGCATACTAAGCTAGTTTATGTTCATTGTGTTTGCATTGCATTGTTGCATTTAAAGAAAGATAATCGTTGGATAGGACGAAGGACTCTTTGGCAGGTAAATAGAACTTTTTCTTTTTCTTTTAGATGTTTGTTTTTATACTAACTTGTCTTCGTCTCGATTTCATCTTCGGCGTTGCTACCTTGGAAAAAACAGGTTGCTTGGACAGGGATATGAATTCTTTTGTGCAACAATAGAGGGTTCTATGGTACAATCTTCTAAAAGCTATACAAAGTGTGTCGGTAATTAAATATACAAACTAGAAGGGAGCATATAATATTAGACTTGAAAATGATGAATTCGTAGTAATGGGCCTTTCTACGCTCCCTATTTCTACTTTTTTCATTTTCTATTATCCCTTTTGTTTTCTAATTCATCTGCTTAGTGTGGTTTGCGAAAATTGCCTCATGTGCCGGTTGGCAGACTAATGGACTGACATATGTGGTCCTGCTTCTACCTTATTCCATAGTTACCCACTTTGTCGATTGCAGCTGCCAGGTTGGCAGGTTGAAGATTGCTCCCCTGGCTTCCAGGGGTACGTGATATACACATTGGCCATGGTGACCCGTGGTTACTCCTTGTTTACTGTTAAACATTTATCCAGTTAAAAAATTAAGATGCATATAATTTTACGGTTATTTGGTCCTTCCGATGGAAAATATACAATGTATATATGTGTTTACTCTTGATGTTCATCTGCACATGCTTGCATCAAAAAAATTTGGACTAGTTAGACAGCCATGAGAAGTCAGTCATCCCAGACATCAATAGAATGACAAGGCCAAAGGTAAAGATGCATACACTGTGCTCTTACTATGTTTACTGAACAAAGTGTGTGGGCTATATATTCATCTATGGCATGGAGGATATGTTGATGCCATTTGCAATACATGGTTTCTAGCTCGTAAGAAGTATCAACAAGTACAAGCGAAACGTCGAACGTGTTTCATGTTCCGCAGACCAAGAGGTGTGGTTGCGAAATTGTGGCTCCATAGTTCATCAATATTATTCGTATGCTTGTAGCACACTACCATTCACTTTAGTTTTTTTGTTCAAAAAATGTCATCAGGTCTAGAGTTGTGACATCCAAAGTACTGTCAATAGAGGGCTTGAACAACCACCAAATTGGACAACTGTTCGTCGGGGACATAATGGTTGTCTATACCACCTACTTGAACAAGGCAAACAAAAGTAGATCCATTGTGCATGATGATATGACAGAAAAGGACTCCATGATGATAGTCACATTCACTATTCCTCCACAACTTGTCCAGAAACATGTAGAAAAGATATTGCCTCGTAATGGGATATCGATTACAAATTTTAATGTATTGCCCAAAACAGTATATGACGGTGGTGATTACAAACGAATTATTTTGCTCAACGAAACAAGTATTGTGGAAAAAATTCCTACTATTTGTTCAGAATATCGCTTCCTCTCGGACTCGACTATCAGACAGCTTTCACAGAGCACTGATATTTACACAATCAGAACGATTGGGGCTGCTATGAAACTGGCAAGAAAATTTGGGTCATAACACATTCTCCATATAAACAATGGGAAGTCGGACATCGACAAGGCAATGACACCTCTCTTCATATTCAGTTTTGTTCTGAACTTTCACCTCTGCATATATGTGGGATAAGTTACACAAATATTGCACTGTTCCATGTTGCAGCTACAATTGTTCGATACATATTTAGATTTGTTTTTGTTAATGGAACAACAATTGCATAGAGGGAAGATTCCACTTATGATGTTCAAAAATATAACAAAGAAGAAGGATGCTAGAGAAAGGATTTTTCGGACAACCCAGACAACGTTTGTAACAGAGTTGTGAGTAGATATAGTAGAGGATCTGGAGAAACTAGCTAGCTCTACAATTGTTGTGTGTATACATCCACAAAATCATTTTGACTTTGCTTATAGAAATAGCCTTCAACAAATTTCTGCACTTGTTTACTTTTTCTCTTTTGTTTTACAGAGGAGGGGGGATGCAGTTGTCTATTATATTGTTCAATATATTAATCCCTTTGCTTGCGATGCCAGGATGAACGTCTTTTAGTTGCAACCAATCAATACTCAACCCCCTTTGAGCCTATATGTGCAAAATTCCATTATGTTGCTTCTGCTTCCACTTTGATAAGTGATGATACAATTGATTATCTGTGATGCGATGAAAAATGTCCATATATTTATGGGCATTGCGTCAATGGTATTATCCGAACCGTGGGCAACACAACTGTGCAGTGTTCGGTTAGGCAACCTCTGTTACAAAATGTGCTTCTTGAATTGACAGATTTGTCGTATGAAATGTATTTACACAAAAAGGCAAGCAGTGTCTATATGTTGCTGCAACTTGGTTCTTGGTTATCTGGTTTGTCTGTCAATTTGTATACCGTGGAACTCTAACTCTTCTTTGGAGGACAAGGAACAATATGGTTGAATTTTTTTGGCCAAGTGGCACGCAGATCCCCTTGATAATTTCTATGGCGCTGTGACGCAAATGTACTATGTGACTTGTTTTGGAAAATTTCTTTGATCGATGAACTTGGTCAAATTATTGTTGTGAAATAATTTGAAATCAACAAATATATAGTGTGTGAAGTGAAACTATGCTATCATACCAACAAGAGGCTCTTAAAATTCAAATTGATCGTTGTTTTCGCAATTTTTTCTTATTCGATGAACTTGGTAAAATTAATATCCTAGAATAATTTGAAATCAACGAATATATACTGTGCGGAGTGAAATTGTGCTATCATATGAAAAAGAGGGCCTTAAACTTCAAATTGGTCCTTGTTATGCTTGTGGTGATAGAATTTTACAAAATAATTCTTGTCTTTCCTTCATTTTTTAAAAAATAAGCGATTTAACATCCTTTAATAATTAAATGTAGTTCACTTGTACAATAACAATAGTTAATATTAATATTTTAGTATATGAAAATAATGTTTTTAGCTGAAGTTAGATAGGATGAGCATTGATAAACAATTGCAATCTTGAACCTGTCAAACGTGGAATCCGCAAGTCCACCTGTCAATTTGTATATTGCAGAAGTCTGGGTGGTATTTGCAGAACACCAGACAAAAGAGGTTCAAATTTCAGCCCGCGAGGCAGAGAACCCACGATCCAAAAAGTGCCCAAGTATGGAAAGACGGATCCGCATATGCTCTATAAAATCTCTTGTCCATACTTTCTAAAAGTGCATGTTTTCTATGTATTGCTCATTTGTCAGAAAACTTTTATATCAGTCGCCCAACCAGATTGTACAAACTTTCTCGTTTAATTAAATTTTGCAATAACAAAAATTATTATTAATAATTTAGTGTTGAAAATAATGTTTTTAGATATGTTGGATAGTTGAAAGGGATTAGTATCTATAAAGAATGGCCTCAATTCCATTTGTCAATCTATATATCGCGGAACTCCGAGGTCTATTCGGAGGACAAGGAACAATGAAAACTGCAATGTTGAGCAACGTAGCCCATAGGTCCGTTTGTCAATTTGTAAATCACAGATATGTGTCTGGTGTTTGTATAACCTTGAACAATGGAGGCCCAATTTTCTACCCACGAGCCCCACAGACCCAAACAAAAAAAATCGCTAGATATGAAATCCATACCGGATCGCTACGGGACAATAAAACTGCAATATTCAGCCAACTAGCCCGAGGCCACCTGTCCACTTGTATATCGTGGAAGTCTAGGTGCTATTTGTAGGAGACGGAACAATGGAGACTCTATTTTCGGTCCACTAGGCCACGAACCAAAAACTGCCTAGGTATGGAATGAGGGATCCACATATGCTGTATAAATCTCATTCCATATTTTATATAGAGACAATGTCCATAAGTTTGCGTGTCAACTTGTATATCACAGAAGTCTAGGTGTTATTTGTAGGACAAAACAATAGATAATTAATTTCCAGCCTGCCAGGTCGTGAACCTGCGATCCAAAAAGTGCCCAAGTATGGAATGAGGGATCTGCATATGTTCTAGAACAATGTTTTTGTACAACGCAGAACAATAAACGACCAATTTTCAGTCTGCCATCCCCAGAGCTCCCGATAAAAAAAATCGCTAAATACGGAATTCATACGGGATCTCCGCATATGTTGTATAAAATCTCATTCCATACTTTATTTAGAGACTATGTCCACAAGTCTGCGTGTCAATTTGTATATCGCGGAAGTCTAGGTGCTATTTGTGGGATATAGAACAGTAGATACTTAATTAAAGCCTGCCAGATCGTGAACCCGCGATCCAAAAAGTGTCGAAGTATGGAATGAGGGATCCACATATGTCTAGAGAAATGTGTTTGTAAAGCAAGGAACAATAGACACCTAATTTCCATCTCCCCAGCCCCAGATCCCTCGATAAAAAAAAACGCTAAATTTGAAATTCATATGGGATCGCTACGGGACAATAAAAGTGCAATGTTCAGCCAGCTAGTGCGAGTCCACCAATCAATTTGTATATCGTGTAAGTCAAGGTTCTATTTGTAGGAGACAGAACACTAGAGACTCTATTTTTGGCGCGCCAACCCACGAACCCAGTATCCAAAAATTTCCTAAGTATGGAATGAGGGATCCGCATATGCTGTATAAAATATCATTCCATACTTTATATAGATAATATGTCCAAAATTCCGCGTGTCAATTTGTATATCTCGAAAGTCTAGGTGCCATTTTTAGGACACAGAACAATAGATACTTAATTTTCAGTCCACCAAGTCCCTAACCCGCGATCCAAAAAGTGTTCAAGTAAGGAATGAGGGATCCTTATATGTTCTAAAACACTATCAATTTGTATATCGCAGAAGTTTGGGTGCTATTTGTAGGAGACGAAACAATAAAGACTCTATTTTCGGCCCATCAGGCCGCGAGCCCGCGATCCAAAAAATGCCTAAGTATGGAATGAGGGATTTGCATATGCTGTATAAAATATCATTCCATACTTTATATAGACTATGTTCACAAGTCCGCGTGTGAATTTGTATATCGCGGAAGTGTAGGTGTTGTTTGTAGGACACATAATTCTAGGTGGTATTTGTAGGATACGAAACAATAGATACTTAATTTTCAGCCCGCCAGATCGTGAACCTGTGATCCAAAAAGTACCCAAGTATGGAATAAGGGATCCACATATGTTTTAGAACACTATCAATTTGTATATCGCGGAAGTATGGGTGATATTTGTAGGAGACAGAACAATAGAGACTCTCTTTTCGACCCGCCAGAAAGTGAGCCCGCGATCCAAAAACCACCTAAGTATGGAATGAGGGATCTACATATGTTGTATAAAATCTCATTCCATACTTTATATAGAAACTGCCCACAAGTCCGCGTGCGAATTTGTATATCACGGAACTGTAGGTGCTATTTGTAGGAAAAGAAACAACAGATACTTAATTTTCAGCCCGCCAGGCCACAAACCCGCGATCAAATGCAATGTTCAACCAAGCAGCCCATAGGTCCTCCTGTCAATTTGTATACCATGGAAATATGGGTGCTATTTGTAGGACACAGAACAATAGAGACTCTTTTTTCAGCCTGCGAGGCCTCCAACCCACGATCAAAAAACTGTCTAAGTATGGAATGACTCTTTTTTATATGGTTCGTTTGTCGAAATACTTTTATATCACTCGGCCAACCAGATTGTGCAAACTTTCTCGTATAATTAAATTCTGCAATATAAATATTTAACAGTGATAATTTAGTGCAGGTCAAGTTCTGAATTTGTATATCGCAGAATTGTCACTGCTATTTGTAGAGCGTGGAATAATAGATGCCCAATTTTTTTCCCGGCAGACCGAGAACCCCTGATCCAAAAAAGTGGCTAATTATGGAATTAATACGGAATCGCTAAGGACAAAAAAATGCAATGTTGAACTAACCAACCTGCAATTCCACCTGTCAATTTGTATATCACGGAAGTGTAGGTGCTATTTGTAGGACACAAAACAATAGAGGCTCAATTTTCAGCCCGTCAGGCTGAGAACCATTGGCCGTTCACATGCCCTGGGTATATCTTCGCCCAACTACTTTTCATACTTTGGTATTTCTTGGAATCAGTTTTTCCATTGTTGTTGCCTTCGTACTTGTTTCCAGATACGCAATAATTAAACTTTGATGCTGGTAGCCATCCTGCAGCAACCGTTAAAACTGTCATTAAATTTCGAAAGTCCAGAGAATATTTGTCATTAGTACGAATTAAACTAAGATTTGCCCAGAAGCATGTTATTCTTTCCAAGTATTCATTTCAAAGGCCACACAATATTTTTTTTTGTGCGCTGACGGGTTGGTGCTTTTAAGAAATCTTTGATTCTTAATATCTTTTCTCCGTCACCACCACGTTCGTACTTTTTTCTAATTGTGCAATTAGTGAGTTGTGATGGTCACAACTCATTCCGCATGAACCCTAGAAATTTTCATTGATCAGCGAAAGGCTCAAGGAGATATTCCATTGATACGCATTAAACCATAATTTGTGGAGGCTTATATTATCCCTCCCCAATTTTCATTTCAAATATCATCTCAACTAAATGAAAATTCTAAATAACTTCTGGCAGCAGTTCTCTCCACACACACTAAACACATTGGGGCATAATGGCCAGAGGTCCACTATTCTAGGGCATATTGTTACTATTCATCTCCCTCCGCCCAGTAGGAAAAAATGAGATGGTCCCTTGGTACATCGAGAGATATATTTCAAGCCAAAGAATTCCATCGCAACCCTGGCTAGTTAGAGAACCTGCCCAGTTGTAGTCATTGCTATCGCAGAAGTTGATGCCATGAATTTCGAGCCAAAAGAAGATGACATGATGGATGATGATACGGCAATGGATGATGGTAATGTAGAGAATCTTCCCACTCTTGCGCTCAAATTGAAATCATCCATAACGAACGGACCTTCCCGGCTTGGTGATCGCAGTTATAACAACACCAAAAGGAGTTTCAGAAAAGAAACTGACAGTGAACGCAACAACCACTTTGCACAGCGAAAGTAGGAATTCTAGAGTTCCAAATTAATCTATTATGGGTGGAAGAGTTTCAGTGTAAAACAATGATATGCTCCCAGAGATATATTTCAAGACAAAAAAATATTGTTTAACATTTTCGAGCATAAGGTCCAAAACTCTCGCTCTTGCCACGCATTTTCCTACTAGTCATCTCCTTCTTCCCAGAATGGACTAATTTGGGCCTCTGCAATTGCACGTGCAAGTTGTGCTACTGAATTCTTTTGGACTATGTAGAGGCGATTTCATCTACGGGTTATTCCACTTTCCCTGCAACCATTTTCGTCTTCTTTTCGAGGAAAATCTTCTGAAAAATATCAATTTCAACAGAGGATGATTCATCGACGAGAAAAATCCAAGAATATTTCATACTGTAGAACCCGTGCCTGTGTTTGTCACAGATACCTTCAATGTTTCGGCCCAAAGAACTGGGTCCAATTTATAAGCATAGATGCACAGTACTCGATGCTTTTCTTATTCTTTTATTTTAAATGGATTTGCTATTAAAAAAAAAAATCCTTGTACTCTTCATTGTTTCCTTATTTCTGGGTTTAACGCATGTTCTAATTGGCATGGTTCGGTGCTCTCGTACTTCTTCTATCTTCTGTTTACTAATACCAATGTACAATGTTGCAGAAAAATCGTTGTTCTTGTTTCTAGACATGCAATTATTAAGTTTTAATGCTAACATGAGCCCATAATGCAATAAGTTTAATACTTGAGTTAATATGTTGCACTGATGGTAGAATGTATGAATAACACAGTTACATGCACACGTTCCAATAAAATCTAATCTTCCACAAAGGATTTGCTGGCAATTAGTAGAAAATGAAATTTAGTGGTTAAGTTGATATGTTACAATCATGGAATAATGTATCAAGAACATAGCTGCAGGCATACATTGCAATAAAATGTAATCTTCAAAAATGAATTTATTGACAATTAGTAGATCATGGTTTTGCAACGATGGTGCTTCTTTGAAACCAATTCGTGCTTACGAAAACTGCCTTTCGCCTCTCTATTTTCCCACTCTTTTATTCCCTCTAGTTTCTCTTCCTGGTTACTTAATCATTTTTTTCCCGACAATCCATTAATCCACAACTTCACAGATTCACGTGTTTGTGTTTCCAACGATCGCTTCCCCTTTCTTTAAATTGACCATCTACTGTTCCCTGTCCCACAATTGGCACCCAAAGTTCCACCATATACAAATTGACAGGCGGACTTGCGCATTGGTCGGGTCAACATTGCATTTCTACTTTTTCGTGACCTCCAAACAACATTCGAAGCTTCGGTATATACAAATTGATAGATATTCAAAATTGCAACCGTTCTTATATCATACGCTTTTATGTATTACGATCCACCTATCATGCCCTTTTCTGTGCTGCACATTTTTGCACTGAAAACGTTTGAGAAATACAATTTAACCATTGGGTCCTTGCATATTTAGAGGAACTATTGTCACCCCATTTTGAATCCCATCTATCCTCTTTCCATACTTCGCCATTTGTTCGAATTTCTTTGGTGAATCGTAGATTTGGCGGGTTGAAGAAATATTCAATTCGTAGTCGTTGTTTCCTGTATCCGCGCCCCTTTGCAATTAGCAGTTGGCAATTATATATAAGATCTTATTTCCACATATGCAATTATCAATTTCCCTGTTCCATACTTAGCCACTTTGGCGGAATTCCGCAAATATACAAAATGGTCACTCAACTGTCCCATCATGATCTCTTTTGTTTTACACATTTTTCACTCAAAAATTTCGAAACATGAAATTTCATTATTCAACACTCGATTGTCATGACTATCCCCG
>SNQJ01S0088441.1:0-20357 GCA_010110895.2 Picea sitchensis
AAAATCATTAAACATTTATATGTATCCTTATAAGGAGAAAATGATGGGTAGGTAGTTATTTAACTTGTAAAATTTATGGGTTGACAATTTACTCCAAGTTAGTTGACAAGTTCCTCTCCAAAACCACATGCAAACAATTTTCAATATAAGAAAAAATGTTCAAATTGAACAATTTTTTTTAACACTGCTAGGTGTTGGGCTCTAAAGATGTCCTAAAAACATCCTTAGTTTAACATTAATTTATCAACTCGAGGATTCATCTTTTATTTCAAGAATATCAACAAAGTCTATGCATATAGCTGTAGAGGCTAAAATCATGTAGTTAAAGAAAATTTTAGTTTATCGACAATCAAGTTCCTCACATGTTCATTAAATATTCTGAAACTAATATCTTACTTAACAGAATTGAAATGTGATTAATAACATGATGTGAATTAAAGGAATTAACTAATCTGTTGAATTCATCTACTAAAAAGCAATAATCTATTCTAGGAAAATACTTGCAGAACTAATCTATCAACTATCAATCAACTTGTTGGAAAAGAAACATCGAATTACTATATCTGTGAAAAGGAACAAAAAATGTAATCTAATCGAAAGGAACAACAAACGTAATCTAATCGAAAGGAACAAGGAATGCTAATTTAAGCGAAAGGAACAACGCGTATGAAAATGAGAGGAACTGTCAAGAAGTAAACTACAACAATGGAAACTGGAACAATAATCGATAACATTCAAATGAAACACCTATCTTTTGTAAGAAAACAATATAAAAACATCAACACACTCATGCATTTATCTTAACAATTGCAAAAGAGATTTAAATCACAGAACGAAAATCAAACTGATACAATTACATATTGAGACAATAACGCCTTCAGAGTGGGCCCTCGGTCCTCAGAAGAACTTCTACTAGAAACTCAGTATACAAGAATGGTGAAAACGCCAAAAGCTTCTATTAATTCCATGACTAGTACAACATTTACAAAAGACTGCTTTCATAGAGCAATTCCGAATTCTAAATGTTTGGATAAAATTCTTATATGATCCTTTCCAGGATTCATTAGCTTCTATATATTACAATGATATGGGTAAATTAAGTTATCCCGAGGATCGAGATATCCTCAGGATCACTTTTACTATTTATAAAGTTTACAAAATAGAGAATAAATCTCCCTCGAAACTGCTTTGGGCCTAATGTCTTCAACCTCCAATAGCCTACACATATTCAAAATATCATTAGCTATCTTGGGTTTAATAATATTCATTCATTCCTGCAATAAAATAAAAAAATTCCAATCGAATTTTAGAATTTATCTAATATTAATCAATAATATTTCTAGAAGACATTTTAATCATTTTCTATGCTAATTATTCCTAATTAACAGAAAAGTAAATCAAGATTATATCATAAACCATGGAAATAAGGAGAATATTTGTACCCTTTTCACAACTCAACATACCCCCCAACTTACCTTCTTGCAAGTCCTCATGCAAGCAAATAATTTACATGTAAAGCAGTGAGGCTAAAGGGAGGAGAGGTCTTTTCTCCAGGTCTTCTGAACCCATTCTTTATCTTGAGATATTCAAAGGCATCTTCTCCTCTCTTCCTATTAATCTGATAATCACTCTGACATCCTTCTGGAGGGTACCAAATAATAGGAGGACTATATCTCCACCCAATCCTGGTAGGTCCTTCATCCATGATCATTCTGGTATACCTTTCCACTCTGAAGGTAGCTACAAATTGTTTTTTGAAACCAAAGGGTTCCCTACTCTTGACTTCATTTGGGGAGGAATCCCATCTCAGTTTGGAAGCAACAAGAGCTTCTTCTTTGAGCTCCCTAAAATATGGTATACCTGAACGTACAACCTGTTGGTGGATAGGATCTAAAGAGTCTACAACCCCCTCCATCTTCATGAATGTTCTGTGCTGCATAATGGTTGGAAAGGATTTAGGGGGTTCTCCTCTGATCTAGAGGTCCAATCCAGTCTACATTTTCATAAAAACCTTGTGTGCTTTAGCCCACCTCGTTTGGTTCTTGGCAAAATATCGGAATTCTTGAAACTGTATATCTCCAATGAAAGGAATAGGGTTATCTGTTCTGTTCTCCCCCACGATGAAGTTGTGGAGGTACAACTCACACAAGAAGTATTGCACTCCTTCTTCTTGTTCTCTAAAGCATGAAACAAACTCAGAAATAGTGGTGAACTCAAATGGTTTGCCTGCTCTTATAACTTTTATCCTCAACAACAAATAAAGCCCCAATAAAAATAAAGCATAATTGGTAGAAGGAGCCCTACAGGCCACTATATCAACATAGACATAAAATTTCCTTGATTTTCTCCAAAGGTTTATCTAATTGGCCTTGTATTTTCTTTGTCTTCCCTTGAGCCCTGGTTATCTCAGCATAAGTCTCATTCTCTGTTGCTACCATGGATTTAAGTTGTTTAACAACTCTTTGATTCTCTTCCATGGTTACCATTTCATCTCTGCTTTGAGTTAGGGCTTGTTGGTCTTGCACCAACTTTTCCTCTAACCTGTTATTGACAACACTATGTTCAGGAGACTGAAATGCTTCCTCAGTATGGAAGACTGTCTCTTCTGTTGCTGGGACATATGTCTGGGTCTCTGCATCAATGGTCTCCAGAGGAGCAGGAAAATATGTGGGAATCACTTCCTCAGGTTGAGAAGATGTTACTTCTGTTGCTGGAATTTCTGTTTGAGCTTCCATTTTTGTTGTTTCTGTAGGGGTCTGCAACTCTGTTTGTGTTCCAACAAAACTTGTATGGACTGTCTTCCTAAGAAGTGGGTTCCTTCCCTGTGTTCTAGGCCTTTTGGATTTCTTCCTTTCGTAGGCCTTATCAACTTTCTCCAATTGTTTCCTCAATTCCTTAATTATTTCTTTGATTCTACCAACTTTCTATTTCAGTACTTTGATTTTTTTAACCCTCTTTTTCAACAACTTGTTTTCCTGTTTCAATCTTCTGATTTTATTGTAGCCTTTTCCTGCTATTTTTTGTTTATGAGGAATGTTAGGGTTCTCCTCATCTTGGTCAGTTAATGATTGTTCCCTTGTTTCTTCTATGTGCTCGGTCTGTTCTACAGGTTTGTCTACATCAATGTGAGGTTTTGGCTGTGCTATATCTTCGGGAAACAACGTCTCTATGTCAGGGAGGTCCACAACAGGATTTGAAGAAGAAGCTGGTGCTTGGTGTTCTTGAGGTTTTCTTATGTCTTTGGTAACTAATGTCCCTAAATTCCCTAGAACTTGATCCATCTCGATTTCATAACCCTTGAGGAACTGTTCTGTAAGACTTTCAAGTGATGGCTGTGTATTTTCCTGAGTGTTTCTCTCTAAGTGTTGTTCAGTCTGTTCAATTTCCTGAATATTTTCTTGTGAGAGTTGTTTTGTCTGTTCCATTTCCTGGGTTTCTCCAGGCTGTGCTATCCTTTTGCTTCTTCTTCTTCCCACAATAGAATTTTTAGGAACACCAATTGTCCTTTTCCTCTTTTTCTTTGAAGTTTCTACCAGTGAGGTCTGAGTTTCTGCCAGTTGGATGGGTTCTGCCTCATTATTCGGATGAGGTAATGGAAATTCCACTTGGGTACTATCTCTTCCTTCCCAGGCTATCTTGATTTCAGGGTGGGGTAATGGAACTTCCATTTGGGCGGTGTCTCCCCCTTCCTGTGCTGCCTCAATTCCCTTTGGTGGGTTTTCATGATGCAATTCAGGTTGTTCCACTTATATAGGCCTATTGGCCTCGATTAGATCACCCCAGGTTATTTGAGTTTGGCTCAGGGCCCTGTTTACTACCAGATTTACGAGTCCATGGTGGATAATTATAGTGACAAGATCTTTGACCTTCTGAGTTCTTGCAACAACTTCATGTAACATGGAATTTAGAAAAAATGGTAAATTGATTACTAACCTCTGTTTGAGCGTTGCTAACAATTTGAGGTGGCATGGACGTACCACATCGTACCTCCCATCATAGTTGATATACCTCTGTATTATTCCTTATAGCTCCCTCCATGGCTCGTTGAGAGCGGTGGGGTTGAGTCCCTTCCCCTTTTTACCAAGTTCTTCTCCAGGGTCTACAAAATATTCCACAGTCTCTTTGAGCACTGTATACTTCCCGATCCACAATATTCCTATGTTGGGGAGGCCTATAACCTATGCTATGACTTCCTCAGTGACCAGAATTCATATGTCTCGGACCATGGAGACTCCTCCCTACAAGTTCTGGAAAAATTCGAGCGTGATGTTCGTATCATATCCTTGCAACCAGTTGAAGTACTCTGTCCATCCCAGACGGTGTAAGATTACTCTTTCCTGCTTAGTTACCTGTAGTAATGTGGGCTCTCGGTGCACACTATGACCACCCATGTTTTCTGTGAGCAGATGAGGACGACTATCGTTCCTTGCTGTAGGTTAGTTCGACCAGCTTTGGAAGTAATATTACCAGAAATAACAAAATCATGAAACAACACTGTGTAAAAAAATGTGAGTTTTCCATTTATTTCAATCATTATGATTTATCAGAAAATGTGCAGAATATCTGCCTCCTCATAAATGGAAAGGTCGACCTCAACCATCAAAATGTATGAGTGTAATAATGGCAGGTAGTTCAGGTGAGGTGTAATGACTGTGCCGCCGCCTCCGCTGCGAAAAACAATCATTAATTACTTTCAAAAAGAACTTAATGATAATTATGAACAATCATCACTTTGTGGGAAATTCAAGTCGACATACCAAAAACATTTGAAGAAAAAGATCTCGAATAATTTTAAATTTGTTCACGTTTTTTTTAGAAATATTCCACATATCATAACATTGTTACCTTCCCTTATTATTGGATATAACAAGAATGATAGCCTCATTGTTTAGAAAAGGAGATCTAGGAACACACTAAAACTTGGCATATTTAAGGTAAACTTCGATACCACATGCAGAGATCTAATTAAGTGATTGTAAACCTTTCACAGACATTTTTGTTTTAGTGAATCTAGGATTGATTAGTCATAAACTAAATTCATTCAATATTTATGAGTAGGTTTATTCAATAATCAAAGTACTGGATGGTTTGTTAGCGTCATTCATTTATTACAATTGCCTGATTTTTTTCTGCGGAACATGACATATTCATATTCTGTGAAAACAATGTTTGTATTTGATGATTTTTACAAAGTGAGATAGGAGCAAGGAACATAAAAGAGTGATAATTATATTCATTACAATCATCTTTTATAGTTCTTATTCTCTCAAGTGACTTTCCTAAAAAGTAGAAACTAAAAACTGAATCAAATCTATAAATAAATCTATATACAATATGCACAGTGCTGATAAAAACAATCATTTATGAAGTTGAAGCTATTGGGTTACATTCCCATCCAGCTAGAATCTGAACAGTAGGGTCCTTACTTACTTCTTGGCAGAAGGATTCTTTTGAAGGCGACTGATGGTAGAGTCGTAGACAATGTCCATTTACCAGAAAAGGAGAACCACACCCATCAAAGGCAACTAAAGTGACATTGTCGTTATTGTGAACTTCATTGATTTCATATGGTCCCAACCACCTTGTCTGTAATTTTCCAGGAAAATCTTGAAATCTAGAATCATAGGTAAGCGCCCAATCACCTTTCTGGAAGGATTTCTTCTTGATATGTTTATCATGCCAACTGGCTCTCTGTTGTTGAATAACAGATGTGCGCTATATGGCAGACAAACATGCTTCGTCCAACTCATTGAGCTGCTGTAGGCATTGTTTATGTGCCTCTGTAAGATCCAGTCCAATATTCTGGGCCATCCTTAGGGTCTTGATCTCAAACTCAATTGGAAATATAGGTTCTTTACCATAGACTAAATGATAAGGAGAGTAGCCAGTGGTGTTATGCCATGTTGTGCGATAAGCCCATAAGGCATTTGGAAGCTCGGTTGCCCAATTCTGATGGTTTGTTGAGACTGTTTTTGTCAAAATTGCCTCCAAGACTTTATTGGTACTTTCTACTTTCCCATTTTCCCATGGGTGATATGGGGAAGTAACTCTATGTTTAATATGATAATTGTTTAGTGTGGTCATGATTTTATGGGCTATAAATTATGACCCTCCGTTAGTTATTACTTCTCTGGGTAATCCATAATGTACATAAATTTAATGACTTCTTCCTCTGTTGCGCTTGATAAGGCTTCTGCCTCTACCCATTTGGTCAATTTGTCTGTTGCAACTAGTATATAGGCCTTCTGGTTTGATTTTGGGTTGAAGGGGCCAACAAAGTCTAGTGCCCATCTCTCGAAAGGTTCTGCAACTACTTGAAATTGCATGGGAATTTCATCAGCTTGACCTAGTCGACCCATCCTTCGATAGCTGTCACAGGTTTGGACATATTTCCTTGTGTCTTTGAATATTGAGGGCCAATAATAGCCCATTTGTAAAATATTATGCCCAGTCCCGTGGTATGCAAAATGTCTGCCATAGGGCTCATCATGACCTGCCTTCAGTATGCCATAAATTTTGTCATCTCTTACACATCTTCGGATCTGGAGGTCAACCCCTGTGTGGAAAAGATATCCACCAATCCAGGTGAATCGTGCACTGCACTGAACGATCAATTTCCTTTCCCTTGATGATAGGTGTGCTGGTAGTTTCCTAGCTGGCAGATAATTCACCACACCAGCGTACCATGGTGGCTTAATAGTGACAGTGAACAGGTGTTCATCTGGAAACTGATCTTCAACTATCAAAGAATCATCCATTTTGGGTATGCGGGACAAGAAATCTGCAACAAGATTCTCTCTTCCGGGCCGAACCTTGATGGTGATGTTAAATTCTTGCAGTAGTAATAACCACCGAGTGACCCGTCCATTAGTATTTGTTTTTTTAGCTAAATATTTAATAGAAAAATGATCAATACACATAATAAGTGGATATCCCGTTATATAGTGGAAAAATTGATTAATAACATGTATAACGAATAAAAATTCTTTTTCTATTACTGTGTAATTTAATTCAGTGGGAGTAAGATTCTTGCTAATAAAATAAATAACATAAGGTTTCTTGTCTTCTTCCTATCCAATGACAATGCCTATGGATTTATCCGATGTGTCTGTAGAGATATGGAATGGTATCCTCCAGTTTGGTCCTCTTAGCACCGGTGCTGTTGAAATCAGATTTTTAAGTCCTACTAATGTCACATCACACTTATCAAACCACTGAAATTCTGCATTACCAGTTAAAGCATGTAAGGGTGCAACAATTTTTGAAATTTTTTCCATGAATCTGCGATAGTATCCTGCAGCGCTAAGGAAACTACGTACCTCAGTTTGTGTACATGTTGTAGAAATATTAAGGATTACCTCTATTTTTGCTGGGTCTACCCTGATTACATATGAAAAAATATAATTCCCTAGTACCACACCTTCAGTCATCATCATATGACATTTTTCATGACTCAAACATAGTCTGGTAGAAATGCATCATTCTAGTACCTTCTCCAGATTTCTTAGAGCTTGATCAAAGTCGTCGCCATAAGGGGTGAAATCATCCATGTAAACTTCAAACCCTTCATTAATCAGATCATAAAATATGCTCAGAATGGCCCTCTGGAATGTGGTTGGAGCATTACATAATCCAAAGGGAAATACTTTGTATTCAAAGGTACCCCAGGGGCATGTGAATGTAGTTTTATCTTGATCTTTCAGAGCAATCTGAATATGATTATAGCCACTAAAACCATCTAGAAAGGAGAAAAAATTCTTCCTTGCTAAAGTATCAAGGACCTAATCAATAAAAGGTATGGGGGAGTGGTCCTTCTGGGTAGCTTTGTTGATTTCTCTGTAGTCTACATAGATTTGTCATTTCCCATTCTTCTTGGGAACAATCACTAATGGGGAAACCCACCGACTGTCTGAAATAGGGTATATAAAATACACATCCAACAGTTTTTGTAATTATTCTTTAACAACATCCTTGAGGTGAGGATTCGATATTCTTTGGGGTTGTCGGATGGGTCGGGAATGAAGATCAATGCCCTTCATGTCAAGATACTCCCAGGAAAAATCTTGATGATATTTGGAAAGGATCTGAATCAATTTATGTTGTTGTTGTTCATTTAAATTAGCATTAATATTCAAAAACCTCCCTGGTGCAATCTCAACTGATTTTTTGTTATGGACAATGGTAGTGGGGATTTGTTGTTCCATCAATTCTTCCAAAGGATCTCCCTGTGCTTCACTATCTAGAACAACTTTTAACATTTGGCATGTTGGGTTACTTATAATGGCTGGGCTATTAATGAATCTATTGATCACATCATCTTCTAGTTGGTTCTTGAGTCTGAGAGCTTCTTCTAGTGTGAGAGGGGATCATAGATAATTTTCTGGATATCTAGGTGGTGGCAACTGTAGATGTATGATAGATGGGATTGGTTTAGTTGGAGGATACAAGATGAGGTTCTTTGTAGATCCTCCTCTAACATTTGTCATGTTTCTTGTGTGACATATTATGTATGCATCTGTTGTTGCGAGCCATTGTCTTCCCAGTATTAATGGATGTTCATCGAGTCCACTTCTTGGGTTGATAATGAGGAAATCAACTGGATATTCCCAAGAGTCGACTGAAATTGCTATATCCTATAATGTGCCAACTGGTTTAACCAATGATCGATCAACCAATTGTAACATAATTGGGGTAGTTTCAAAGGAGGCAAAACCCAGGGTGTTGCAAGTCTCGATGGTCAGGATATTAATGGCTTCCCCCAAATCCACTAGTGTATTTGGAAAATAATAGACCTATATTTGAACTGTTACTATGGGATTCCATGGGTCTTCATATTTGACTGGTTCATGTTTACCTAGAATGAGATCAGACAAGGCTCCTACCATGTGAACGATTGATGATGCATTTTTAACTTTCCTAACATGCTTCTTCCCACATAATTCCTTAATTATCTTTCCATAAATTGGGATTTCTTGTAGAGCCTGTAGGAGTGGGATCTTAACATATAGATTCTCGAGTTCCCATCCGATGTCAAAATTAGTATACACAACTAGTTTTGTTATCATCAACCTTTTGGGGAACGAGGGAGGAGGAGTTATATCCTCATTAGGATTTTGTTACTCGACTGTGTTTCCTCCCTACTCTGTTTCTTCTGTTATGACCAAAGTTGATGGTGTTATTGTTGGTTGTATATTATTTTCATTCTCCTGTTCTTGGTGAATGTTACTTTCCTCAGGAGAAATTATGTTCCCTGACCTCAAATGGAGTTCGTTTCACCCTACAGAGTTGATTTCCCTGTCCAAATTCTCAATAATATCCACAAGTTGGGCTGGTCTTTTATTAGGATTTGGGTGGGGTTGAGATGGTAATTGAGGGCATAATTGTGGTTGAGGCTTATTGGGTAATTGGAGTGGATATTGCAAAGTAGGTTGAGTTTGAGGGGCCATACCCATGGTTTGATTGGTCATTCCCATGGGGCACTACCGATTTTGGTTTCAATTGGGGTTTTGGACAACTGTGTTGGACCACTATGAAGGATATGGGCTATTGTTTGAATTTTTCCAAGATAAGGTAGGGTATTGCGAGTTAGGCTAGTTAGAATTTATAGCTAGTTGATTTGGCCAAGTGGGAATTGTAGCTGGATATTGTTGGGACTGCCAAGTGGGGTTAGCAAATGGTTGGCCCTGCCATGTGTTTCCAGAATTTTGCTGCTGATTATATTGCCCAGAAAATAAATAAGAGGGATCTTGTAGTGTACCTGGAGGGCGGGCCTGCCATTGGCGACGTTGAAACATCACATATAATGGTTCTGTTTCCTCTTCTACTTCTCTAAAGACAAATTTTAGTCCTAAGAGCAATGGACATTGATCCGTTGCATGATCTTTGGTACAAATGGTGCAAACCCAAACCAAATCCAAAGGGAATTCCCTCGGACCATGTTTCTTTCTACATTGGTGGAAAAATATGGCCAAGGTATGTTCTACTTCTACTTGCTTCTGTTTAGCCTGCAAGATGACATCCAAGTATGTAGTCAAAGTGCTCAAAATGTCAGTTTTGAAATTTTCTAAGAGATTACCGACTTCTTCTTGGGTAACACCCCCGCTGGTAATATTGATATTTCTTGTGAGGGGAGCTCACATCCCTGATCTGGTCCATGTACTTCCACGCAAGCACCTAAATCACAATTGGACAATGTTATCATACGTTTCTTGATAAATATCACCCTTCACCATTAAATTCAATGTTTCTACCCATTCATCCTTCATTCCTTTTATGAAAGTGGGTTTGAGTACCTCACCTAGTAATGTACCATAAGGAGATCTTTGCAAATTGTATTGGAAACTTTCAACATATTCTTCTAATGTCTCATTTTCCTTTGTATTCATTTGAAATATTTCATCTTTTAGATCCTTGGTTCTACAATAATCCTGATATTTTGTCCAGAAGGCTTGTTTCATTTCATCCCATGAATTTATAATTCCTCCTCCCAATCCAGTAAACCAACGCAAAGCCGCTCCTTTCAAGGTGGAAGGGAACAACTTCAGTTTTTGGGGTTCAAAGTTGTATTCATAACCTCTACATAGGACATCAAATTCGAATAAGAATGCATCAGGGTCCTATGAAATTAATCCATGAAAGGTTGGAAGATTCTGTAAGGGGATTTCTTTCATGGGGGCATTAGAAACTGGATCAAGTATTGAATATTCCAAAGTGGAAGTATGGGCTTGTGGTTGATTTGGTTGCACCATTTGGTCGAAAATATGCCAATAATATTCAGGAATTTCTTGGCCTGGGTGCTCTATTTAGGGTGATTGATTACTCGATCCCCTAGGGGATTTAATCACACTACCTTTGTCTGGGATTTCAGGTATACTTTCTCCTATCACAAGAGATCCACGATCAGGTGGTGGTGATGGGTTTTCCTTAGCAACCCCGTTGGTATCCCCTTCTCCTTCTTCCAGATTACAAGAGTTTCCCTCGTCTAAAGGGATGAGAGGTGAATTATCTATGTTTTGAAAACTTTGCTCAGTCCCTTCAGTTTTTCTATGAATGTCAGCATGAGCTACAATTGGTGAATTTTTTGCTTGAGGGATTCAGGTGGATCCTTTTTGAGGTCCAACCGAGGCTTGAGATTCATCTTTTCGGGTGATTTCGTCTATGAAAGTGCTTCTTCTAGGGGCCACCGGGCCCTGAGATTTTGTAGTTTTTGGTGGGGGTTTTGGTTTTTCAGGTTCTTTCGTCTTATTCATACATACTTCACACAAAATTCTAAGTACCTATGTGACCTCTATGCATCAACTGAAGGTAGTCACTGGCATAAGGATTTTAATTATTTCCTACGTAGATTCTTACCTTCCATTTTCAATACCTCATCCTTCAGAGACACAATCTATGCTATCTTTGTTACTCTCCCCAGCAACGACACCAAAATGTTGGGCTCTAAAGATGTCCTAAAAACAACCTTAGTTTAACATTAATTTATCAACTTGAGGATTCATCTTTTATTTCAAGAATATCAACAAAGATTATGCGGATAGTTGTAGAGGCTAAAATTGTGTAGTTAAAGAAAATATGAGTTTATCGGCAATCAAGTTCCTCACATGTTCATTAAAGATTCTGAAACTAAGATCTTACTTAAAAAAATTGAAATCTGATTAATAACATGCTGTGAATTAAAGGAATTAACTAATCTGTTGAATTCATATACTAAAAATCAATAATCTAATATAGGAAAATACTTGCAGAACTAATCTATCAACTATCAGTTAACTTGTTGGAAAAGAAAAGAAACAACGAATTACTATATTTGTGAAAAGGAAAAACAAATGTAATCTAATCAAAAGGAACAAAAAATGCTAATTTAAGTGAAAGGAACAACATGTATAAAAATGAGAGGAACTGTCAAGCAGTAAACTACAACAATGGAAACTGGAGCAACAATTGATAACATTCAAATGAAACACCTATCTTCTGTAAGCAAACAATATAAAAACATCAACACACTCATGCATTTATCTTAACTGTTGAAAAAGATATTTAAATCACAGAACAAAAATCAAACTGATACAATTACAGATTGAAAGAGTAACTCCTTCATACTGGGCCCTCAGTCCTCAGAAGCACTTCTACTAGAAACTTAGTATGCAAGAATGGTGAAAACGCCAAAAGATTCTATTAATTCCATGACTGGTACAACATTTACAAAAGACTTCTTTTGCAGAGCAATTCCGAATTCTGAATGCTTGGATAAAATTATTAGATGATCCTTTCTAGGATTCATTACCCTCTATATATTACAATGATATGGGTAAATTAAGCTATCCTGAGGATCGAGGGATCCTCAGGATCGTTTTTACTATTTATAAAGTTTACAAAATAGAGAATCAATCTCCCTCAAAATTGGTTTGTGCCTAATGTCTTCAACCTCCAATAGCCTACACATCTTCAACATCTCCTTAGATATATTGAGTTTAACAATATTCATCCATTCCCGCAATAAAATCAAACAATTCCAACCGAATTTTAGAATTTATCTAATATTACTCAATAATATTTCTAGAAGACATTTTAATCATTTTCTATCCTAATTATTCCTAATTAACAGAAAAGTCAATCAATGTTATATCATAAACCTTGGAAATAAGGAGGATATTTGTACCTTTTTCACAACTCAACACTAGGAACCAAGAAATAATTATAAGGATAATAGGTGGTGGATATAACTCCTATTTAAACCTTCCTAGTATACCCAAAGTTTGGTGTTTGTCTATGTCTACACATGGCTTTTAAAGTTGTCTAACACAATACCTACCTTTGTTAACACTCTACACAAGCAAACTAAGAACTGATATGCCTTACCTTCATACATAGAACATACACATACCTTATAATCCACCTTAATAGTTACATAACATTAATGTAAAACAACCTTAAAACTAGAAATTGTACATGTTCAAATATGTTTCCACTAAGACTCTTATAAACCAAACCCTTATGTAATTGTTAACATATAACCCCTAACATTTATAAACCTCTTAAGATTATAAACCCTAATATAACCTCCCTATCCCCTACCATCTATAATCCAACTAACCCCTATCCCATTAAAAACTAATAGAACCCTTGGTATCTATAAATACGTCTAATCTCTAATCCTTACACCTTATATTGCATCTAACTAAAATAACACTAGATTCCTATACCCTTTGATCCATAACCCTATAACCCATCTCATTCCTAACCCATATGAAACCCAACACAAATAACCACTTCCAGATTACATTATAACCCATAATATAATATATAACCACTACAATTGCTAATCCCTAAAACTTATAACACCTATAAAAGTTAATCCATAAACATTATAACCCTCAACCGCTACCCCCAAACACTTATCATTCCTAATATAACCTTGAACTCTTATATCCTAATCCTTAAACCCTACGACTCTTAACCCATATAACCGTTATTATTAATAATCCCTAAACTCTATAACCCTCAAAATTTATAAACTCTACACCTAACAAATAGGATGCCTAACTCGTATAACCTCTTACCCCAAAACTTGTAAACCCTAAATAATATAACCCCACAACCCCATAATGAGTGTAACATTCACCCCAACAACCTATCACCATTAACCCTCATAATTCCTCACCTTGATAACCTTATCACCCCATAATTCATATAATATTGACCCCTATAACCTATCACCCTAACCTTTATAATTTATTACCCTTCTAACTCCTGTCACCCTTGACCTATATAACTCCTAGTAGTGGTAACCCCTAAACTGTATCCATGTTAGCAGCTAACCTCTAAACCATAACCCCTAAATCCAATTAAACTTGCATAATCCTTAGGACCCTAAACTTGTATAAACCCTAACCTATATATCCCTTAACCTCCATAACACCTAACCCATAATCCATATATATAACTTATATATCCTGTAATCCCTATAACATATAATTCGTAACCCATAACCTCTATACAATTTAACCACTACATGAGATGATATGATTTTTGCCTCATGAATGAGAAATATACCTGGAATGATCAATAAATGTCATCATCATCGTAAATGTCATCATTGCTACATTGGACTAGACATGGGAAATAGTGACCTGTGAATGGGGCTTAGAGGTCGTGCATGTGTCTTTGAATGGTGTTACATGGTTTGAAAGGAGTGTAGGGCTTATGTAGGGCTTATATGGTGCAATGTAGTGTAGTATATAAGAACAATATCTATGCAAAAATTTAAAATGGATAGTACCACATCTTGTTCATAAGACAAATATTCTTTGTATGTTTCCTTTGTGGTGGCTCAAGTCCTCACACAGGATGCATGACAATGAAATGTAACAATTTGACTATTTAATGATAGTGTTATGTGACATGCAAATTCTGAACTGACTTAGCTTGCAAATGAACTTTGAAAATATCTTATGGCCCAAGCATCATTTGATTGGTAGGATCTTGATAGATTTCATGACTCTTATCTCTCCAAGGAATGATTTTTTGGTAGGATATTGGTAGCTTTCAATATTCTTATCTCTTATATATATATTTTTTGTAAGTGAGTTGAGATTCTATATTAGTGAAAAAATTATGTTACAAAAAGAGACAGAGGGGTATCCCCTGATCTGCCAAAAAGGAAACCACATCAGGGGTCCTGAAGTTGCGCTGACTACATAAGCGAGGGGAGGGCTGGGCTGCCACCCTGGGAAACCGACCTAGTCTCCGAAAACTCGTTTGAAAACAAAAACTCATACCATAACATATACATAAAAATAAGAACTTATAACAGGGGTTGCTCATATACGGATAAAAAAATGAACTTGGGTTGAGGTTGCGCTAGTCCAAGAGGATTGGATGGATTTCATCTCCATCCTTTCTTGCCTCGTTCTCCTTTTTTTGCTCCACCGTGCACAAATTTCTAATGCCGGTTGGTGTTCCACGTTGATCTGCTGGAGTGATGTCCATGTGGTGGGCATAGCGAAGGTAAATTTGGAATTGTCGAGCCATTCGTTCCACTTTTTCTCTTTGGTTCCTCTGGTCCTCTTCTATTCTTCTTGCGCTGGCCTCTAGGTTGCTGAGGCGGCTCAAAATTTTGGTG
Organism: Picea sitchensis; assembly: GCA_010110895.2. Classification (NCBI taxonomy): domain Eukaryota; kingdom Viridiplantae; phylum Streptophyta; class Pinopsida; order Pinales; family Pinaceae; genus Picea; species Picea sitchensis. The sequence goes on from SNQJ01S0088441.1 coordinate 15,122, forward strand.
AGATCCTTCTTGTGGAAATGGTTTTCCACCCTGTTGGTCTCATTCTTGTCGCTCTCAACTTACTTTTCAACATTTTTGTACTCCAGGCTTCCTCCACCTTTTTTTGGTAGAGAGTTTTCCTGGGCTGTGTGGCCCCTGTGTTCCTTATCTCATCTGCTTCTCGGATGAGTTCCGCACAGGCTTTGCCATGACACTTGGTGTTGAATTCCCGCTCCCACCTGTTGAGGACCTCTTTTCCATTTGTATCGACCTGCTCAAGAAAGGTGCCTTTGTCCTCCCTGGCCACCTGTTCCATTCTAGTGATCTTCCAGGCGCTTGTTGGAGGTTCCTCCCCCAGAGGACTCCTCTTACTCTGGGTATTCTTCCTTCTTACCATATTTGTTTGAATGCATTGGCTTCTATCTTGACTTCATCCTCCACTTCTATTCACCCCTTCCTGGTCTCTGAAATTGTTGCTCGTTGGTCTGTAGCTATCCCTGATGCTTATTCTTTTAAGGTGTTTTCCAAGATGTGATCTTATCCTGGTAATCATAGTTCTCCCGTAAAGGCGTAACTTTTGGTCCTTTCTCACTGTTTCAGAGTGTGTGTGCTTGGGAAACTTGTCGTCATCCCTGCGCCAATCCTTTGCCTTGAATGTTGTACGCCAATCATTTCCTCCCATGGGACCTGTGCGTGGATGAGGTGTCCTCATTCCTGCCCTCGAGCTATCCTTTTGATCTTCATCCTTTGCCGTCTGTGGATTACCCTTTCCGCTCTCCCATGACCAACCCCTGTACTTCATTTTGTTGACTAGACTGTGGTGTCATACTACCTCTTGTGGTGTGACCATGATCTGCATTGTAACTCATGTTCAAATGGTGGCCTATCAGATTCTGCCTAGATTCTACTTGCGCTTCAATTAATTCTGTGCCTCCAGCCTCAATGTGGTCATCTGTACTTCGGCTGCCGTCATAGTCCTTTGCCGCTAGTTGGGTGCAGTTCGTCTAAAATTGGCCATTTGGGATGTTACTCCATGTGGAATCTAGTTTAGATCCATCCTTGTCAACCCCTTCATTATCAATTCTATCCGCTAGTCCATTTGCTGACCTTCGGACCTAGCGCAACTCCACTATGATCCCCATCTGCAAATGCTCCTGTATTTTTTGCAGGGAGTACACCAAGCACCAGTGCCTCTGAATTTTCCCACTCTCATGCTATTTTGGAGTTTCCTTACTGTGTTGATGAACAACATTGAATCTCCTTCCACTATTACATTGGTCATACCTTCCTGATGTAGTATATCAAGGCCGGTCTCTAGGGCTCCAAATTCCGCAACATTGTTGGTTGAGTTCCCCAGACTCCTAGTGTACAATCTGATAATGTTTCCTTGACTGTCCCTGATTACTCCCCCCATACTTGTCCGTCCTGGGTTATCTTTCGACGCCTCGTCGAAATTTATATTGGGGGAGCCCTCTGGCGGCGGTTTCCAGTTGAGCTCACCTATTTGTAATTGTAGAAATCGTCTTACCTGATTGGGGTTACGTCCTCCTTTCAGTTGAAACACCTCTAGAATTCTGAGATCCCGATCTATGAGTTGCGCTCCTCCTATATGGTAGTTGCGGCTCTGTATCGTTTCTCTTGTCATGACTATTATTGTTTCCTTGATCTTTCTTGTTGTCCATATTTGGTTCCTGAAGATGCACCGATTCTGTTCCTTCCATATTGCCCAAATGAACATGCTAGGAATGAGGGTCCAATAGAGATTCACCTCTTTGTTTTCACTGTAGTTTTCCTTCCATGTGTTTATAGTTGTAGAAATAATACCTTTGATCCTATTAGACTATCGAAAAACGCTTGCCTCCTAGTCCCAGACTTCTACTGTGTAGGGACATTCATCCAGGATATGGTTCATTGTTTCCTCCTTTTCTTCACATAGGCGACATCTTGAAGGGCCTATGAAACCTCTCTTCTTTAGGTTTTCCCAAGTTAGGATTTGGTTGTGTAGTATTAGCCACTGAAATATTTTTATTTTTGGCCAATGGGTGTCGTTCTAGAGCTTATCCCATTGATGCATCGAGTCTTCTTGGTCCTGGTTCGCTATGTAGTGGCGTACTTCTTTCAGATTGAATTCCCCGCCTTCTTTGTGCCCCCATCTCAGCTGGTCTTCTTCGTCCGTGACTGCAATTTTTCATCTCCTCAATTCCTCCTCCACCTCTTTAACTATTGCTGCGGTTTGGTCTCTAGTCTCCAGATTATCCATTTGTTGTGATATGTTTCTTGTTTCCAATAATGGTAGACTCGGGTTTTGCGTTGTTCCATCGTCTCCTGTTGGAGTGCCTCCCGGCCCAATTTTTCCATTATGGGTTCCTGTTGCCAGGCATCCTCCCAGAATCAGGTGATTTTTCCATTCCTTATTTCCCAAAATCTGTATGTTTGGACCCAGGTCTTATTGCGCCAGGCTAAGTTCCAGATGGCGGAACCCTCTTTGGTGCCTCTAAAGAGGATTTTGTCCTGGTCACAAATGTCTGGGGCATACTTTGCCTTCCATATGTTGAACCATGGAGTGGTCGTTTCTTTAACCTAATGCCACTAGAGTTTCTCCCTATTGGCATCATTGGTCACTTGCAGGTCATGTAGCCCCAAGCCTCCTTTGCTTTTTGGTTTACAAAACTTCTCCCAAGACACCAGTGCCCATTTTTTGGTTTTTTCTGCTCCTCACCACAGGAATTCCCTTTGTATGGTTCTTATTTTTTGTAGAATCCCCTTAGGAACTGGGAAAACTAACATCATGAAGGTTGGGATAGCCTGCAAAACCGACTTGGTTAGGATAAGCCTTTCGGCTAGGTTGAGGGATATGTACATCCAATTTTTTACATGGTTTTGTAGCTTGTTGACTATTCCTTCCCAAGTTGATAGCTTGTAGGATTTGTTTGTCAGGGGGATGCCCAAGTAATTTGTTGGGAGGGCTTTGCGTTCAAAGCCCGAGATGTTGGTCAAATTCCTTTGGATATCAAGGTTGGTATTAAAGAAGAAGATCATAGATTTGGACTGGTTTATCTCTGCCCCCGAGGCTTCCCCAAACTCATCTAAGATTCATTTGTAGGATTTCTCTTCCTTGACTATGGGCATTCCATGAAGTAAGGTATCATCCATGAATTGTTTGTGTGTAGAAGTTGGGAAATTCTCGTAGGGTTTGATACCTTTTATTTCCACTATTGCGGTTGCGCCTTTTATGCTTCGACTGAGTCCTTCCATCATTAAGATGAAAAGGAATGGGGACAACATGTCTCTCTGTCTAATTCCTCTCGTGGGCCAGCAAGGTTTGGCAGGGGTTCCATTTACTAGTAGTGAGAAGTTTGTTGTGGATACTAGGTTGATTATCCATCTGATCCAGTGCTAGGTGAAGCCGAAGGCTTCCAGGGTCCTGACTATATAGTGCCAGCTGATTTTGTCATAGGGTTTTTCTAGGTCTAGTTGTATTATCATTCCCCCTCTTTTTTGAATCTTCAGGGTGTTGATAAGTTCATGAGCATGGATAATATTGTTCATTATTTTCCTACCTTCCACAAAACCTGCCCGCTCTTGTGAAACCAGTGTGGGTAAAAGTGGTTTCTATCTATTTGATATGACCTTGGAAATTATCTTATACACCACATTGCACAACACTATAGGTCTGTAATGATCGGGGGTTTTGGCTTCATTTTCTTTGGGGATGAGTGTAATCATTGTAGCATTTAGTGCTTTCAAAATGGAGGTTGAACTTCTAGAGTCTTCCACTACCCTATAAACATCATGTTTGACAACTTCCCAGCAGGCTTTGATGAAATCCACTGTGAAACCATCTGGGCCTGGGGCTTTTCCATTAGGAATTTCCTGGAGTTCTTGATCTATTTCCTCCTCCTCAATGGGCTTGTTCAAGTTTTTTTTTTGTTCGTCTGTTACCAGGCGCGGGATATGGTGGATTACCTTTTGTATGGAATCCGTTCTATCTTGGTTGGGTTCCTGGGATATCCCTTGGAAGTGGTCTACCAAAGTTGTTTCGATGTCCTTATGGGACTCTCTTTCTATGCCATCCTGGTCCCTAATCTTCAAGATTTTATTGTGGGCTCTTCTTTCCATGGTTGTTCTATGAAAAAACTGGGTGTTCCTTTCTTCTTCCTTTAACCATCTGATCCATGACTTTTGTCTCTAGAGAGTTTCTTCTTGCTGGCACCGTTTATCCCATTCTTGGGTCATCTAGATCTCCTCCTTTTTCCGCTCTTCATTGTAGCCCTCTGAAATGCAGGTTTCCTGGAGATTTTTCATTTTTTCTTTAATGTTGTTCTCTTGGTTTATATTCCCAAAAGTGTCCTTGTTCCACTCCTTAAGACTATATTTGATATGTTTTAGTTTTTTGTAGAGTTTGAACATCCTTGTCCCTTGATCTGGTTTCTCCTCATGCCACCACTGTTTGATTCTTTCCTTGCAAGTCGAGTGTTCCATCCAGAATTTCTCAAATCTGAAAGGTCTGTTCTTTGGTGTAGTATGGAAGCCTACTTCCAGTTGCACTGGTCAATGATCAGATACCCCCCATGGAAGGATGTTGCAGTCTAAGGTTAGCCCCTGCATAATGATTGACTCTGACACTAGGAATCTGTCGAGTCGTATTGCTACCTAGTGCTGGCTCATTCGCTTATTGTTCCAGGTGAACTGGCCATTATTGGCTTTTCAGATCTACCATCTCCACTGTGTCTATGAATTTTGAGAACTCCTTTGCATCTCTATCCAATCTTCTTGTACCTCCTTTTTTCTCTGCAAGTGACGTGATGATGTTGAAATACCTGGCTAGGATCCAATGAAGATTGTTGGCTCATGTTTTAAGATCATATAGGTCTCTTAGCATTCCTCTCCTCTCCTCTAACACCTGGTGTCCATACACATTAGTGAATAAAATCACCTCTGTGTTCCCAATGAGTTTCATGCAGAACGTAAGGGTTTTCCTTGTCGCTTTGACTGCTATTATGCTTAGTACTTGTGGGTTCCACAGGGTGAGGATACCTCCTACCATTTGGTGGCCACCAATAGCCACCATCTTGTACTTGTGCCATTGTTGTTGACTGATTGTTTCCATTCTGTCTGTATTACACTTGGTCTCTTGAATAAATCAGAGATCTGGTTGTTCCTGTTTTAGTCTACTTCTAAGGATTAGTTGCTTTCTTGGGATGTTTAGGCCTCTTATATTCCAAGTTATAACCTTCAATTAAACTTGCGGGGGGGG